>CABHPQ010145305.1:0-14940 GCA_902168405.1 Peromyscus aztecus
AGGACCCTGTGGAACTGGAGTTTCAGGCTGCTGAGAGCACCATGTGGGTCCTGGGAACCAAACCCCAAACCTCTGGAAGAGCTCACTGATTCAACTAACTGAGCTGTCTAGCAAGTGAGAGTGTCCCTGCTGTCCCCACGGCCCAGGTGCTAGGATTGTAAATGCCCCTTGAGTGCTGGGAGTCCCATCTCAGGTCACTTTACTGACTGAGCCAACTCCCGGCCCACTGTTAATGGAGTTTTGAGACAAAGGTCTCACTAGGAAGCACTGGCTGGCCTGGAGCTCACAGAGATCTGCCTGGTTCCATATTTGAGCATTTTTATTTGATAAAGAAAGCTACTACTCAGGAGGAGGGGAATGTACTGGGATAATAATGACTGTAGAATGTGTACTTTAGAAGATACCGTCAGCTCTACCCTAGGGACAGCAGGGTGAAGTTTAGCGTGAAATCAGATGGAGAAGTGGTACTGTGTAGCTCAATGAAATATAGTGGGGATGGCTATATCTGGATATTCAATTTGAATAGGCACATTTGAAAATGTAAAAGGCTGGGGATGAGCCAGGCGGCCGTGGCACACGCCTTTAATCCCAGCACTTGGGAGGCAGAGTCAGGCGGATCTCTGTGAGTTCAAGGCCAGCCTGGTCTACAGAGCAAGATCCAGGAGAGGCATCAAAACTACACAGAGAAACCCCGTCTCAACAAAACAAAACAAAACAAAACAAAACAAAAATGGGTGGGGATGTATCTCAATGTTTATCTAATGTATGCAAAGCTCTGGGTTTAGTCCATAACAACACACACACACACACACACACACACACACACACACCCCAGATAAAGTTAATTTCAGTATCTCAAGAGCTGGAGCTCTAGCTCAGTTGGTAGAGTGCATGTTTAGCATACACAAGATCCTGGGTTTGATCCCCGGATCATAACATAAAACTGGACATGACAGTACATGCCAATAACCCAGCACTTAAGAAATGGAGGCAGGAGGATCTGAGGTTCAAGGTCACCCTCAGCTGCATGGGGAGTCTGAGGCCGTATATGAAACGTATCAACATCGTGTTAGCTTACTCTCCTTGTTGTGATAAAAATACTTGGCAGAGGGCTGGAGAGACGGCTCAGCAATGAGAAACATTGCCGCCGCTGCCGACGACAGAGGCCTCAGATGCATTTCCTAGCATCCAGCGACCCAGCTCACTCACTCACTCACTGCCTGTAACTCCAGCTCCACTGGTTCCCACTCTGCCTTCTTGCTTCTGTCCGGGACTTTGCAAACCAGGGCACGGTTGCACAAACGTCCAGCACTGGCCCTCGCTGTGTTTGCTCTGTCTTCGTGCTCCCTTGACCCAGTGCCTGCGAAACACTTCCAACGGGCACAAGCGAGACTGAATGCCCGCATGCACGAAGTGTGCACGTACAGACAAGTGTCTCATACACACATACACACAAATAAAAACAAATATTGTTTTAATTGAGGGGACAAAGAGATAAAAAAGGAAAAGGAAAAAAAAATAACTCTCTAAGACAAGGTCTTGATAAGTTGGCCAGGCAGGCTATGAACTTGCCATCCTCCTGTCTCAGTGTCCTAAATAACTGGGATTCACAGGCCTGGCTGCTCTGAACACTTTACATGCAAAGGTGCATTGAATCCTCATACAACCCCATGAAAGAGATATTAACACCGTCTTGTCTTATGAAAGGTGAAAGAGTTCAGAGGTTAATTCATTTGTCCCAAGTTACAGCCAGGATCCCCAAAGATGGTGAGTTTAGCTCACCTCCTCCCTAGGACCTGTCCTACACCCTGCAGTGTGTGGTAAGAGAGCAAGCCTTGCTCTTCTGGGTGTCATTTTTGCTGATAGTGGAGTCATGGGCCCTTCAGGCCCAGGAAATGCTCAACGTGCGCTCAGTCAGTCAGTCCCTAAGAATCTGTCACCTTTGTCTCCTTCAGCCCTTTACACGTATTTCCCAGGCGCTGGTCAAGGGCAGGGACACTGGTCCAGGCAGGGACGAAATGCAGGCTGATGCTTCGTGCAATCCTACACTGACTTACAAAGTTGCAGCACAGACCTTCCTGGAGAGTGCTGAGGGAGCAGCCCCTCTGACCAACAAACTTCAGTCTGCTTCTGTTTTTTATTTACCTCTCTTTTCCACTTTTCGTGTGTGTGTGTGTGTGTGTGTGTGTGTGTGTGTGTGTGATATGCATGGGAGTACATACACGGGTGGTTGTTTTTTGGATGTGTGGGAGAACATGTGTAAGAGTGTGTGTGGTCTAGTGAATGTTCAGGCTCCGATATTTGGTGTCAAGAACCATCCTCAGTCACTCTTTTACCTTATTCATTGAGGCGGGGTCTCTCAATCAAAGCCAGAGCTCGAGTACATGGCTAGTCTTACAGCTTGCTCTGGGGATCCCTTGTCTCTGCCTTCTAAGGCTGAAGGTGCAGCCACTGCTTACTCGGGATTTTGTGTAGGTTTCTGGGGATCCAAGTCTGGTCTTCAGTCTCACACGGCAAGCATTTTGACTACTGAGACGTCTCTCTCCCCTCCCCTCCCCCCTTTTCTAAGGCAGGGTCTCTCTACATAGTCCTGGATATCCTGGTACTCACTTTGTAGATCAGGCTGGCCTTGAACTCACAGAAATCTACCTGCCTCTGCCCCCCTAGTGCTGGGATTAAAGGTGTGTGCCACCATGTCAGCAAGAGGACAACTTTTGTGAGTGGGATCTCTTCTACCTGTCCATGGTTTCTGGGAACCCAATGCAGGAAAGCATTTTTACCCACTGAGAAACCCTGACTAGGGAAAAATATTTATGGGTACGATTTCATCATTGTGGAGGTCAGAATACAAACTGGGGGAGTCATTTCTCTCCGACTTCATGGGTTTCAGAGACTGAACTCGAGTTGTTGGATTTCGGTGGCAGGCTCCTTGGCCCACCGAGCCGCCTGGCCAGGCCTGCAGTGTGGTGTTTTGATACATGAATGAATTGTATTGAATAACGTATTCATAATGAATTATATAATGTTCAGATCAGGCTAGGCTCACATCATCTTCTCAAATGTTTATCATTCCTTATGGTGAGAGCATTAGAAAGAAGAGAGATCAGGAGGCTCAAAGTTGAAGGTAAAGTGGTATATAGAAGAAAAACAGTGAACCATTCTGGAAGTTTCTGTAAAGAACACAGCACTCTGTTCACGTCGAGATCGACAGGTTAGGAGAGGTGGGACTTTCTGCCTAGGCTAACCAGCCTCCCGGGGGAGCTGAGGGTGACAGTACTAAGATGATGTCACATCCGTGTGCCATCGCACCCAATTTCCACAGTGCTAGAGATGGAACTGAGCGCTTTGTGGCTGCTAGGCCAACCCCTACCCGCCAAACTACACCTCCAGCTTCTCTGTGTCCTGGTCGTCCTAGAATGTCACAGCTGTGCGTGCACACACGCGTGTGCCTGTGTGTTGACTGCAGGAGACAACCTTGGCTGTCATTTTTCAGGTGCTATTCTTCTTGAGACAGGGTCTTCTGGTAAGGAACTCACCAATGAGGCTAGGATGCCAGAGGTCCACCGGTCTCCTCCTCCTCGGAGCTGGGATTACAAGTGAGTGCCACTCGACCCGATTTTTTTTTTTTTTTTAATCTGAGTTCTGGGGATTGAACTCATACTTTCAAGACAAGTGCTTTACTAGCTGAGCACTTTCCCAGGCCTCTGCTTCAGCTTTCTGCGCAGGATCTTATCAAAGGAACTGCATAGAGGACTCATGGGACCTCTCTGCATTATTTGTTTTTTTTGTTGTTTGTTTTTTTGAGACAGGGTTTCTCTGTATAGCCCTGGCTGTCCTGGAACTCTCTCTGTAGACCAGGCTGGCCTCAGACTCACAGAGATCCCCCTGCCTCTGCCTCTCGAGTGCTGGGATTAAAGGCGGGCAGCACCATGCTTAGTTCTGCATTATTTCTCACAACTACCTAGAAACCTACATCATCTCAAAGTTTAGGTTTTAGGAAATCAAATCCAAAATGAGATGCTTCCTTCAGCCTGCTCATGTAGGGTTCCCTGGTGTGCATTCCTCTGCTGAAGGGAATTGGGGTAACAAAGGAAGGTGACATGGTTTTATTGGAGCTGAGGACATTGGACTCTGTTCTTCGCCATGTGTGGCACCTAGCCTGTAGGCAGTGTTCAATCAATATTTATTCAATGAGTTCATTGTTTCTGAGAGAGCCAAAATGTCAGCCAGGCACAGGCTGTAAAGGACTTGTAACACTTCCTGTCACACAGCTGGACATGGAGAGACACCTACACCAAAGGCATCTATAAACGGCCAAGCCACTCATTCACAAAACTTATTCTTAAAGCAATAGATGCCTGAAGCACACAGCCTACCCTGGCCTTATGTCTAATTTATTTAATTATTTTATGTACTAAAGACAAAGAAATGCTGTGTCGAGCCATTCATAAAAATCTTGCTCTTTCAGGCATCTGGAGAGATGGCTCAGTGGTTACAAGCACTTACTGCTCTTCCAGAGGATCTGTGTTCGATTCCAAGCACGCACATAGTGACTCACAACCATCTGTAACTCCAATTCCAGGGGACCTGACACCCTCTCCTGGCCTCTGCAGACACTGTACACACATGGTGCACAGACAGGTCAAACTCCTGTACCACATAGAATTTTAAATCTTGCTCTCCTGATAGACACTGAAATAATCCTGGTCTTATTAACAACAACAAAAATGACCAATAGAGTAATTCCCCCTTCTTGAAGATTTTTATTTATGCATATGTGTGTATCTCTGTGTGGGTGTATGCCACGCGTCTGTGGGTGCCCTCAGGAGCCGGAAGAAGACATTGGATCCCCTAGACCTGGAGTTTCATGTGGTTGTAAGCGGCCTGGTGTGGGTGCTGTGAACCAAACTCACGTCCCCTGAAAAAACAGCAAGGGCTCCGACTGCTGAACCATCTCTCCAGCCCCACCCCCCTTTCCAAAATATAGGGTCGCATGGATTCCCAGGCTGGCCTTGAAATCACCATGGAGCCAAAGATGACCTTGGACTTCTGGTCCTCTTTGCCTCCACTCCACAAATTGGGGTTACAGGTGTAAGCCATATCATGTAGTTCACGTGTTGCAGAGACTAGACCCCAAGGCCTTGTGCATGCTGGTTAGCTCTATAGTCCTCTTTATCCACAATTTGGCTTCAGTTTCAGTGACTGCTAGTCAGTAAGGTAACAAAGTTGGCATCAATTAAAGGTGGTGGCAGTGGGGTGGCGGTGGGGCACAACTGTAATCCCAGCACTGCAAGAGGCTGAGGCTAGAGACTAGCCTGAGCTACATAGTGAGTTCCAGGACAGCCTGAACTTTAGAGTAAGAATGGTCTCAAAAACAAAACAGAACAGACCAGGCGGTGGTGCATGACTTTAATCCCGGCACTCGGGAGGCAGAGCCAGGCGGATCTCTGAGTCTGCGGCCAACCTGAGCTACAGATTGAGTTCCAGGACATCCAGGGCTACATAGGGAAACTCTTAAAAAAACAAAACAAAACCCCCAGCATTTGGGAAGGTGGCTCAGACAGTGAAAGTTCTTGTTGTGTAAGTCTGAAGACCTGAATTCCAGCCCCAGCATCTGTGGAAGAGCCAGGCTCAGTGGCCTACACCTCTAACCCCAAAGCTGGAGCAGGGGCAGAAACAGGTGGGTCCCTGGAGCTCCTGGACAGCCAAGGCAGCAGAATCAGAAGAAGCTTCCAGGTTCAGTGGAAGACCTTGTCTCCGAAGACAGAGAAGGACCGAAGATACCCAGCGCTGACCTCTGGCCTCCGCTCCCCGCCCCCAAAACCCGCACACAGAAAATTAGTGTGACTTTCTCCTTTGCAACTTCATATATGGAAGAACTGTTTTTACCATGGGTCTTAGCAACCTTAGCAAGCGATTCTTTCCTTAAGTCAAGAGTGTTCCCCTTTTCACTTACGGGCGACAGACACTTGGTAGCTTCTTAGACCTGACTGCATTCCCTGCCTCTCTTGCTCTTTGGAGCGGTGACAAAGTAAACATTCCTCAAGGGAAGCAACAGGACAGCAACAGTGAACTGAGCTGGCACCTGAGACAGAATCGTTCACGTTGCTGTTTCGGAATATAGTTATAACTATTTTTAGAAAGTCTTTTGAGGGCTGGAGAAATGGCTCAGAGGTTGAGAGCACTGACTGCTCTTCCAGAGGTCCTGAGTTCAATTCCCAGCAACCACATGGTGGCTCACAACCATCTGTAATGAGATCTGGTGCCCTCTTCTGGCCTGCAGTCATATGTGCTGTATACATAATAAATAAATAAATCTTTAAAAAAAAAGTCTTTTGAGATTTATTTCTATTTTGTGTGTATGGGTGTTTTGCCTGCATGTATGTCCATGTACCACATGTCCAGAAGAGGTCATTGGATCCCCTGGAACTGGAGTTACAGATGGTTTGAGATGCCGAGTAGGTGCTGGGAATAGAACCCGGGTTCTCTGAAGAGCAGCCAGTGCTACTATCTGCTGAGTGATCACTCTATCCTAATAATTCTATTTTACTAGAAATTATTGCTCATCTCTTACTATGTCACTCTGCCTTCCTTATTTTCAAGAAAAAGTGTTTTTTCTGTGTAGCCCTGGCTGTCCTAGAACTGGATCTGTTGACCAGGCTGGCTTTGAACTCAGAGATCTGCCTGCCTCTGCCTCCCACATGCTGGGATTAAAGGTATGTGCCACCACCTCCTGGCTATTGTACCTCATTTGCATTGAACATTAAATTTGGTGTTATCTGTCTGGGAGCTGACTCAGTAGTTAAGAGTGCACACTGCTCCAGGAGATCCAGCAACCTCTTCTGGTTTCTCTGGGCAGCTACACCCAAGTACACATACCCATACATAGACACACACATACACATACTTAAAATTAAATCGATTTAAAAGTTTTCTTAATGACTTACTCTTATTTTATGTGCATTGGTGTTTTGCCTGCATGTATGTCTGAGAGTGTCAGATCCCCTGGAACAGGAGTTACAGACAGTTGTGAACTGCCCTGTCGGTACTGGGATTTGAACCCAGATCCTCTGGAAGAGCAGCTAGTGCTCTTAACAGCTGAGCCATCTCTCCAGCCCCTGATTTTGTTTTAAAATTAGTATTACTGAACCAGTGAGAAGGCTTAGAAGGTAAAAGTGCTTGTTGCCATACCTGATGACCGGAGTTCAGCCCAGAGCCCTCATAGAAGAGAGCGGACTTCAGCAAGCGTCCTCTAAGCTCTGTGTGTGCACAATGGCATACCCCTCCCCGAAAAATAAATGCAAAAATATTTTTAAAAACCAAACCTAAGCATTATCACGAATATGGAAATCTCGCAGCTCACACAGGGTTCAGTGGTGCATGCGGACTGAGTCTTCCACTGTGGGGCTTGGAGCACGCGTCCCAGAGATGGATGAGGGGCACAATCAAACCCGCGGCTGAGGTGGCTTCCTCCCACATGAAGAGACCCTGCTCTACTCTTCCACTCTGGTGAAGGGTGAGGCATATGTATTCCTTGATGGTGTTTTGTGGGCTGTGTTTTGTTTTTGAAGGAACAGTTAATGAGTAAGGTAGAAAGTCTTGCTATTGTCTCCATTCGGCCAGTTTAGATACCTAAGAAATACTTGAGGGACTGACATCTTCAAAAGAATATTTAAAGTTTTATTCTTTTTGTTTTTGTTTGTTTTGTTTTGTTTTTTGACTTTTCAAGACAGGGTTTCTGTCTGTAGCTCTGGCTGTCCTGGAACTCACTCAGGGCTAGCCTTGAACTCAGAGATCCATCGGCCTCTGCCTCCCAAATGCTGGGATTAAAGGACTATAAAGGACCAATACCACGACAGGCAACAATATTTAATATCCAGTCCAGTGTGGGGATTGCATATCTGTAATCCTAGCACTTGGGAGGTGGAGGCATGACGGGTAAAGACCATCTTTGGCTACAGAGGGACTTCCAGGACAAGTCTGGGCTACATGAATCCCTTTCTCAAAAAAATAAAAAACCCAAACAAATAAACATTTTAATTTCACTTTGTCATTTTATATATGACTTGCTGCAAAGTTAAAATGAAAGACGCTTACAGGAACGTTCACAGAAGCTCCGTCCCTTTCCCAAGCCCATCCTTCTCTGTGTAACTGAACACTTTCTCCTTTTCCCCACAGTCTGTCTGCAGTGAGCCCTAAACTAGCCTAGCCGCTGCCCTTCCAGCTGCCACAAAGCATTCCCACACAGATAAGAGCAGGAAACTGGAGGTACCAGCGGCTCCATCCCTGAGCATTGTCCCTCTGCCTTCCGAGGCCCTCGGCACAGCGAGGTGACGGCTTATCTCATCTGGACTAAATACCAGAACCCAAGGCATCTATTTAAGGCTGCTGAAGCTTCCTCCTTGAATTTCAGATTTAAATCTCCGATGTCCGTTCTCATCCGTTTTCTACAGTGGTGGCTTTGAGAAGAGTAACCGAAGCAGGGTTAGCCCAGAGGAGGGAGGCGATGGGGAAGTGAGCACCCCTCAAGTGTATGAGAAACTTGGAAGTTTGTAGTCAGGAGCTGCAACAGCCCTCAAAGAGTCACACTGCCCTGGGATACGAACACAACTACGTTTACAAATGAATTCTAATTTTGTTGTTTTGAGATACGGTCTCATGTAGGCCAGGTTGTCCTCAAAGTCACTCGGCAGCCCAGGATAACTCTGAACTCGGCTGAGGCAAGAAGAGTGTGAGTTGGAGGCCAGCCTGGGCTACATTGAGACCCTATCTCAACTCCCCTTTCTGCCTAAAAGTGTTGATACATAAGACATTGACAATATTACACTAAGTAAAATGAGACAGATACCAAAGAACAAATCTTGAGTGTGAGCATGTGCAGGAGATCTCAGGAGAGGCTAGTTCACAGACGGCAGGCAGAGAATGGTGCTTACCAGGGCAGGCTAGCACCTCATGAATGATGGTTGTTTGGTTTGAAGGAAAACTTCTGGAAATGGTGGTGCTGGTTGGGTGGTGTGAATGCCAGTTGATGCCACTGAGTCATACACTTAAATATGGACAGTGTGGTAAATTGTTATATATGTTTTATCACAAAAAAAATGAGAAGAGGGCCGGTGAGGTGGCTTGGCAGGTAAAGACACCCATCATCAAATCTGACAATCCTTGGTTTGAACCCTGGGACCCACAAGGTGGAAAGAGAGAATCAGTTCCTGAAAGTTACCCTCTGACCACCACACACACACCATGGCATGGGCATGCCCACACACATATGCGTACACACAATAAGGAAGTGTAGTTTTTGGAAACAGGGTCTCGTTATGTGTCTGACTGGCCTGGAGCCCACTGTGTAGACCAAGTTGGCCTCCAGCTCACAGATCTGCCAACTGAGTGCTGGATTAAAGATGTGCGCCACCAAGATTACATAAACATAAAGATAACCCTGCATGCCGGGCGATGGTGGCGCACGCCTTTAATCCCAGCACTCGGGAGGCAGAGCCAGGCGGATCTCTGTGAGTTCAAGGCCAGCCTGGTCTACAGAGCGAGCTCCAGGAAAGGCACAAAGCTACACAGAGAAACCCTGTCTCGAAAAACCAAAAAGAAAAAACAAAACAAAACAAAAAACCTATTTTAAAGAGAAGAGTGAGAAGAGTTGTGGTAGAGTCGTCTTCTGGAAGGTCTTCGTGAGAGGATCAGCATGTCGTCGGTAATCAGAAAGGTGATCAGCACCACAAAAGCCCCGGCGGCCATTGGTGCCTACAGCCAAGCTGTGCTAGTGGACAGGACCGTTTACATCTCTGGACAGGTAGGCATGGATCCTTCCAGTGGACAGCTTGTGCCAGGAGGGGTAGAAGAAGCAGCTAAACAGGCTCTTACAAACTTGGGTGAGATTCTGAAAGCTGCAGGCTGTGACTTCACTAATGTGGTAAAGACAACTGTTTTGTTGGCTGACATAAATGACTTTGGCACTGTCAATGAAATCTACAAAATGTATTTCGAGAGCAGCCTTCCTGCCAGAGCTGCGTACCAGGTCGCCGCTTTGCCCAGGGGAAGTCGAACTGAAATTGAAGCCATTACTGTCCTGGGACCTTTCACCACAGCATGACTATAAGTGGCCATGCTGATGTTGACTCTGGATTTCTTTGGAATGTCTTTCACACCTTAATTTTTACAAATGATGCTGGGAAGTATAAACGTGACCAGAGTAGCTGAGGTAATCGTGGAAATAACCTTATATATGTAGACTTGACGTGAATTGGAGATTACTGAGAACACTGGCTGATGTTCTAATTGTACTTACATACTCTGTGCCGAGTGGGGGAAGACTCAGCACAGCTACTCAGATGAGCAGCAGGAAAGGGACCAATGAGCTGTTGTTGGTGACAAATAGTAAAGAGCACACTTAGTTAATTGAATTATATTAATTTGCTCATGTGAAATATTTAGTTCTCATGTTAGATGTAGGAAACTTAATCAAAATACCTAAACTTGAATAATACAGGAGAATAGAGTGAACCAAAATCTTACACAGATAATATTTTTCTAATGGAAATAAAAATAGATATGTAACTTTAAAAAAAAAAAAAGATAACCCTGCATAGGTGGATATGCCTTTAATCCCAGCACTCAGGAGGCAGAGAATCTCTGAGTTCAAGGCTAGCCTGGTCTACAGAGTGAGTTCCAGAACAGCCAGGGCTCTGTAGAGAGATCCTGTCTCTAAAACAAAACAAAACAAATAACAAAAAGTGAAAATACAGGGATGGAGAGATGATTCCGCAGTAAGCACACTGGTCGCTCTTCCAGAGGACTTGGGTTCAGTTTCCAGCATGCATATGGTGCTAGCTCTAGCTCCAGGAAATCCAGCACCCTCTTCTGGACTCTCTGCTCTCTGGGTACCAAGAATGTAAAAAAAAAAAAAAAAGATTTACCTTTTAGATTTAAGTGAAAAGACAACCCATAGAATTGGAGAAATTTTGGAACCCATACTTTGAATATGTAAAGAATTCAACTGGGTTGGCTGGAGAGATAGCTCAGTGGTTAAGAGCACTGTCCTCTCTTCCAGAGGACCTGGGTTCAATTCTCAGCACCCACAGGGTGGCTCACAACCACCTGTAATGAGATCTGGCCTGTAAGGACATGTGTGGGCAGAACACTGTATACATAATAAATAAATGTTTAAAAGAAAAAAAAGAATTCAACTAATAAAAGAAATACAAATGATCCAATTAGGAAGCAGGTGAAGGGCCTGAAAAGAACTGACATTTCTATATTTGCTAATAATGGCACACAGAGACACTCCAACATTATTGTCTTGAGGAGGAGTTCAAGGCCAACCTGGTCTACAGAATGAGTTCATAGAGGAAACCCTGTTTTGAAAACAAACAAACAAAAAAAAAGTGATGTTTTAGCAGAACACATACAATTTATGCCATCAACAGGAATTTATTCAGTCTTCTGTCACATAAAACCACACACTCTAAAGTGTTCACAACTGCAATTCCACTCAAGACTTATGCTAATCAGTTTGTCCATCAAAAACACTCATGGGAAGAGAAGAAAAAGGGAGGTCTCCAAACAAACATTTCACTTGGTTTGTGGCAACAACCAGTGTGTGTCCTTTATACCCAGAAATGCTACACACAACATGCTCATCCCACACACACACTCCCCCCTCACACAATGTGCACTGAGTGACATGGAGCGATGGGTCACATGAAGCTCTCTGCCCAGGCATGCTGAAGCCCACAGGGTTGGCTCTGCCAGACAGGTTCAAGGTGCTGGCGTAGAGGGCCCGTGCTAACGACAGGTACACCTCGTAGCTATCATATCTTCGTACTCTTTGTAAGCAATGGAGCCGTCGGGTTCAATGGTCAACACGCTCAAGGGGCTGTATTTGCCAGGCACACATGAAGGCCTTGGCACCGAGGGGTCCAGCTTCTCATAGATGATATTCTGGACCAGGGTGTGGACAGGAGAGCCGTACCGATGCCTGACCGCCCTGGGACAGTCCCCTTTACAGTACCTAGGGTTGTATCGGTGTGGAGCCACGATCCAGTTGTCCCATTTGAGCTGACTAAAACTCAGTCTGAAGTCGTGGAGTTCACACTCGTTTTCGGGGAAAAGAAACTGTTTGAAGTATTCGCTGAGATTGAAGGATGCCGTAAGATGTGGCTTCTTGGTTTCTAAGCTGACGGCTTTCTGCCCTCGACGGTGCCGGGCAGATCTCTCGACCTCGGCAGCCTCTCCTTTCACCGGATGGGCAGCCACGTTGCCCTGGCCAGGATGCTGTGAAGGCCTCCAGGTGGAGTGGAGGGAATACCATGAGTGGTAGGCCTGAGCGCTGGTGTCGTTGAGGTATAAGATGAGCGAGGGAGGTACTGACAGAGGCATGTTAAACACACTGTCCTCCGGGGCCTGGCCTTTTGTGCATGTAAAATTGACCGACATGTGAATGCTTCTCTCGCTGGAGGCCACCAGAGGCTGAAGGAGGGAAGTCACATCCATCTCAATCCATCTGTGTTTCTTCAAGGTGAAGGAGTATGGCACTCTTGGGGGAGCCTTGCCGGAAGACGTGGGCTCCTTTACCACAAGGTCCCACACACAGGTCACGGTGGAGGAGGAAGCAGCCGAGTTGTTCAGAGTGTACAGCAAGACTGACTTGAGTAAGTGTTCCATGGCAGTCACCCGATCCAGGTTAAACAGCAGGTCCACCATCGGCAGGGGTCCTGGGAAGAGAAGCCACCAGTGAGTAGTGCTGGCCAACACCCTGCAGGGAGCAGGAAGTGAGATGGAGGAATCAGGACGTGCCATAAGCAGTTTCTCTTCCCTCTCCTCCCCTGCTTCCTTAAACCTCAAAAACAAAGGGAAGAAGAGGCTAATGAGGAAAATACAGCGGGTCTGGGGATGCAGCTCAGCGGCAGAGCACTTGCCCGGCATGTGCGAGGGCCTGTGGTCACGCCTTGAGTTGGGTGGGGAGGTGTGTGATGCCATCACTTTGGAGGATTGCCATCAGTCTGGGATATGTAGTGAGACACACACACACACACACACACACACACACACACACACACACACACACACACACACACACACACGGGCGTGGGGGTGGGGTGGGCCGCAACACTAGCCTTATAGCCCAAGCCTGTAATCCCAGTGCTTGGGAGGTAAAGGCCATCTCCGATTACATAGCACGTTTGAGGTCAACCTGGGTTGGAAACACGAGACTGTCTTTCAAAAGTCACCCCACGCACCCACCTGGAGCCTTGGAAAGTAGAGGTAAGAGGACCAGGAGTTCAATAGCCCCTTTGCCTACAGGCTGAGTTCGAGGCCAGCCTGGGCTCTATGAGAAGGAGAGCCAGTCAGTGAGCAGAGCGCAGAGCTCAGTGAGTAAGGAGGATGGCTGCTAAGTTTGAGGGCTTGAGTTTGAACCCTAGGATCTACATGATGGAGAGATCCAACTTCTGAAAGCTTTTCTCTGACCTCCATACATGACCCCCACCCCCAGTTCACACATGCAAACACATTTTATCGCCACCAAAGTGAGAACAGCTTGGCTGGAGAAGTGAAGGGAGAGTAGTACATCATGACACCCCCAGTTCCAGACCCCAACCAAGGGTGCCTCCCTTTAGTGGCATCCCATGCCGACACAGCCAGGAGACCATCGGAAGCGACATTCCCCAGGCCTGGCTGGAGCATGTCAATTGCGAACATTTGACTGCCACATTAATTTCACCACGTGAGATTGGAAACAAATGGAGGCGGTAAGATTGCTGCCGGAACGCGGGCTGCGGGGGTGGGTTGGCTTTCAACAGCCACAACCGCCCTGCACGGTTATGGTGGTTTTCTTTATGCCGTGACTGGGTTGGCGAGGGGAGGAGTAGTCAGTGGGCACACACTCTGTGGCGCACACATGGAGGTGAGAGACAACATGTGGGTCCTGGAAACCGAACTCAGGTTGTCGGGCTGGGTGGAAGCCTTCACCCACTGAGCCGTCTCCAAAGCCCTGGGTTCTTGTTTGTTTTGGTTTTTAAAGGACCCACTTCTTTCTTACCAGACTGTTCCCATTGTTGACGAATACTTTGAGGTTTGGTTTTTCCATTGGTTTTTGTTGTTGAGACAGGGTCTCACCGGGTAGCCCTGGCTGGCCTGGAACTCACTATGTAGACCAGCTGGCCCTGCCCTGAACCTAGAGACCGGCCTGCCCCTGCCTCCTGAGGGCTGGAATTAAAGTCATGGGACACCATGCCTCACTTGACTTTTGTTGATACTGGAGGTCAAACTCCAGGTGTCTGGCATACCGAACATAAACTGTATCGTATCTCAGCCATACAGATTTTTTTTTAAGGATGTACTGTGCCAGATGGAGACTGAAACTTTCCTCTCACAGGAAAACAAGAGGGAAGTGTCCCATCTATCACACCCATCTGTCACTGGCTCAAAGGGGGTTTTAGGCGCAGTGCTAGGCCAACAGCTTGGTAGACTAGAAAGAGATGGCTAGCTACTTTCCCTGGCCTTTCAAGACATTACTCTTTTAGCCTTTACATATTGAGCTAGTGTGCTGTTACACGCCTGTAATCCCAGCACTAAGGAAACTGAGACAGGAGGGTCACTGCAAGTTTGAGGCCAGTTGAGAGAGAGAAAGAGAGAGAGAGAGAGAGAGAGAGAGAGATCAAACAAAACAAAAATCTATCATACTAGTTTTGTTTTGTTTTGTTTTTTTTCCAATACAGGGTTTCTCTGTGTAGCCTTGGCTATCCTAGAACTTGCTCTGTAGACCAGGCTAGCCTCTTAACTTACAGAGTCTTCCTGCCTCTGCCCCTGAGTGCTGAGATTAAAAGTGTGCCACCACCACCCAACCACAGTTTTTTCTTAACTAATGATGGCTTAGGCCAACGAAACACACACACACACACACACACACACACACACTAATCAATGCTCCTG
>CABHPQ010145307.1:0-18738 GCA_902168405.1 Peromyscus aztecus
GGGTGGATCTCTGAGTTTGAGGCTAGCCTGGTCTTCAAAGCCAGTTCCAAGACAGCCAGGGCTACACAGAGAAACCCTGTCTCGAAAAACCAAAACAAAAAAAGATATTTTAGATCTTAGAATTCCATGATTAGTGGTCAGACGGGCATAGGAGTGAAGGTTCTTCTTCCAGACTAAGCACTGTGGCCTTGCTTTCTTTGTCAGAAGCAGCCTAGGAGACCAGAGTCGGTGCAGTCTGCTGGGAAAACACTAGCTTGTGGGCTTTGAAAGCTAAGGACAAGTGGACCTTCATGCATCCTCTGCAGAGAGGAGGCTGGGGATACAGCAGAAGCAGTGTGGATGATTGAGATACTGTGAAGGACTTGAACGGGTAGAGATCAAAGAAATTCATACTGAACCAGCCTGTGTTCTCCCTCCCTTAAAAACAGATACGTGGTTGCAGTCGGATTAGAGAGTGGGAAGATTTGTTTATTCTCCTGGAAAAAGTCCAATCAAGAAGTCAATGACTGGATCCAGTGTGTAGAAACAAGTTCAAGGTATTTTCTTCCTACTTTGCTTCCATCTGATTAGATAGGAACAGGGGTGTCTTTGATGGCATTTTTTTTTTGGCTGTTTTCATGGGGAGGGACAGAAATCTCTGTCTCTGGTACTTAACAGCCAAATAGTATCTCCTAACATGATGTTTGCTAGTATGCTGGAATCAGGTTTTGGCTTTCTCAACTAGATTACTGGTTTCTGTCACACTGCTTTTGCAGACATTATCCGTGACTGCCTCACCTTCCCTCTCCTCTCTCCTTCCTCTTCTTTGCTTTCTAAGACAGGGTCTCTTGTCCCGGACCCGCTCCCATCTCCTGCGTTCTGGGCTCACAGGCCTGCACCATCACACCCATTTTTCAGTGTGGTCCTGTGAGGGAATCTAGGGCTTCGTACACTGAGACAAGTGTTCTGCCAGCTAAGCTGCATCCCCAGTCCCAGCAGAGGTCATGGTGATCTGCCTTTTAGCACTTGTTTGTTGTTTTTAAATGCCTAAGCTTTCAGTAAGTCATGGATATCTGTCTCTCATTTTCTTGGGCTTTTCAGTCTTTCCAGTCTGTACTGTCTAAAGAGAATTTCAAATACTTTTCTAAATGCAGTGTCATGGTGAGGGTGAGATTAGAGAGAGCGGTCCTTGCACATCCATGTCTTCTGGAGGAGCTTGTCTGTTAGTGCTCACTGTAACTGTTCAAATATGTGTCTGCCTTGTTATTGAGGTTGAAGTAGCTTGTGCTCAGCTTGCTACAAAAGGAAGCAGCTATGCCAGTCCATCTTCATCTGACCTATCCATTCTTGCCCTTGCCCCCCCTTTCCCTCACTCCTTCTGTCTTGTCTGTACACGGAGCTCTGCCCTGGGTTGGTACTCAGACTGCTATCATGGCCTCAGCGCAGGAAGCCAGTTAGCTTGGGAAGATGTGCAGAGTTCAGGGTTTTCATTTGGCAATTTCTTTCTTTGCTCATGTAATGACAGGGTTTGTAACATGAAAGTAGTTCTGGATTTAGTACATTGTGTTATTTGGATAGCTGATGTTCTGATTACTAAATTTTAACTTTTTGCTGGTGATGCGTTCACAGAAATACAAGCAGGACTTTCAGATTGGCTTCCTAAGGGCCATGTCTTGTAATTAACTGATGAATTTTGTGGTGCTGGGAATTCAACCCAAGGCCTTAAACATGTTAGGGAAGTACTTTACCACTGAGCTACATCCTCAGCTCCCCAGATCTCTTTTTATCTTCCCTCTTCCCTCCTTCCCGCTCTTCATGTGGGGTGTGTGTGTCTGTGTCTGTCTGTCTGTTTGTCTTTTTGAGACAGTCTTACTATATAGGTCTGCTTGGCCTAGAACTTGATGTATAGCCCATCCTGGACTTGAACTTGCAACCATCCTCTTGCCTGTTGAGATGAGCACCTGCCTGGTCCTCTGTGTCATGCATTTCTTTCTCTGTGTGTGTGTGTGTGTGTGTGTGTGTGTGTGTGTGCACTCATGTGTTCGTGTGTGTTCTAGCATGCTACCATCTCCTTGTGCAGAGGCCTGAAGAGGATATCAGGTGTCCTGTTCTAGTCCTCTCTGTCATAGTCACTTGAAATAGGGTCTCTCATTGAATCTGGAGCTAGGCTGGTGGCCGCAGTCTTCCTGTCTACACTCCACACACGGGGTTACAGGAGTATGTAGCTAGTCTGGCTTTTTAAATGAGTCCTGTGGATTTAAATTCAGGTGATCCCATCTGCACACTGAGCATTTCTCCAGGTCTCTATCTTTTAAATGTGTTGTGTTGTTAGATTTAATAAAACAAATCGAAAAAAAAAACAAAAAACCCATCATTTTAAGTAAACAAGTAAGTTCTGTCCTTCAGCGTGTATTCGATTGACCACCATTAATGGGATGAGAGAAACGTATTTAAGGAATGCTTTAGTGGTTGGCCTCTATGATGTTGCTGTCATGAGCACTGCTTTTGGAGCTTCTCTTTCAAGACTGTGTCCCAACCCTTGATAACTTGTGATATGAGAAAAAACAGTAACAGTGTTTTTTAGTGTTGTTCAGGAGTCTTTGCCTTTTTAAAACTCAGCACCCATATTTATAGAGCTTGATATTCACAGTAAATCTACCATTTTAATTAGTGTGTCCAAGTGACTCATGGCCACTTTAGTAATCAGATTCCTCCTTACAGAAAGATTGGCTCTCATTCAGTCGGTCAAGTCATAGTCTGTATAAGATGGAAGCATTTCCTCTAGAAAGTTCTCAGGAAACCTTGCACACAGCAGCGCCATCTTGTGGCTGTTTTTGTAAGCGGTGACATCTGACATCTCTGGGTTGGACATGGTTCCCCATGCTGAAGCAGAGCAGGCCTGTTAGCAGGCCTTGTATGGGGTCCATGACCTTCAAGGGAGCCTCGGGAGGCCCTCACTCTCTGAAGTTACATAAGGTGAACAGTTGACAGGTGTGTAGTTGCCCATCCATCTCCCAGGCTCTTTTGAGTAAGTCCAATAAACTCCAGTTCACCGAGCTTGCCTGGGCTGAATCCTGTCTGTGCGCTCTGTCTCAGTGGAAAGACCTTATGTCTCCTGTACCATAAGGCTCGTACGCACTCAGGCTGGTTTGTCAATCCCCTTTCTTCAGACTTGCACCTCATTCTTGCCTGCTGACCCGCTGCCCTTGACTTCATTCATTTTGAGCGTGTGTTTACAAGTTTGAAATGGAAAGTACTGTACTTTCTCCAAGACCCATGGCTAATTGGTTTGGCGGCATTTTAGGACTTTTTGGGGCACTGTGGGGAGCAGGAACCTGTTCCTGTTCAGTTTATTATCTTGCCCAATGCCCTGCAGTTGGGTCACCCGGAGAGTGTGACTCTCACTGTGCGGTTCGCTGAGGGTTTTGCAGCATCATCTTTCTTTTACTCGGCAGTAAAAATGGTGAAGTCCATCCATCTCCTAGCACTGTCAGCAGAACAGAATAACCTGGACTATATTACAAAATGGAAATACATTCAGTAGTGTTATCTTGAAAGACTAGAGTTTAAGGAATTTTACATTTCCTTACATGTGTGTTTGTGTTGTGTTTGAGCATATACATGAAATGGTGTGAGTGGAGGTTAGAGGTCTACTTGGAGGAGTTGGATTCTCACAGGTTTGTTGGAAGCGCCCTTACCTACTGAGACGTCTTGCTGGCCTCTGAGGCCTTAATAGTCATTTCAGGCCAGGACAGGCCAGGCCAGGCCAGGTGGCGGCGGTGGCAGTGGCGGCGGCGGCGTTCACCTTTAATCCCAGCACTCAGGACGCAGAGGCAGGCAGATCTCTGGTTTCAAGGCCAGCTAGGGCTATGCAGAGAAACCATATCTTAAGAAAACAAAACAAAAAACGAAACAAAGGTCATTTCAGTCATTCTACTGATGCTTGAAACATGTGACAGTTTTAGCAGTGTCATTGGCCAGTCTGTTTTGAAAGTAAACAGAGGAAGATACTTTCAATATAGAATACAATTACTGGGGTATTAGACTTCCATCCATGTTAGAACAGCTGTACGGGCCCCCTGGTTACATCATTGTGCAAGTGCACTTCCAGTGGGGTATTCTGCAGTCATGGCTTGTGCCGACCTTATGATTTCTCTGTCTTGGTTGCAGCCAAAGTCACACGCTTGGAATCAGAAGGTTGTCCTGGAAGAACTGCAGCAGGAGGAGCACTCAGCGGAGAGGGAGCACCGAGTGGTTGCAGTTCGCAAGCTGCGGCGAAGATCATACTGTGAAGATTTTCAAGGTTCACAGATGTGTGCTGGCAGACTTCACAAACCAGGGGCACCCCGCCATCCCTGATGCGTCCTAAAATGTCCATTGTGTGAATCGATCCCCTTTCTTTACCTTCATGGTTGAAAGAGTTTCCCTATCTGGGTCTCAGTCCCTCCACTATCCTATGAAGTCTCTGGATGCTTTCCCTTGTTATAGTACACATATAACCCCCCAGAACCCTTATGCATGCTGTTAGAGACGATTAGATGTACCTCTGTGTGTTCCAGATTGAGAACATTTGTTCTTCATGGCTATATTTGTCTGAGTTTGCATTATGTTGAGTCTTTAGCTCTCTCGTGTCTGTTTGGTGTTATAACAAAATGCTAGTGGATGGGTACTCAGCATAGAAAAAAACAAAAAAGCAAAAACAGGGTTCTGGGAGTTTAAGAGCATGGCCCTGGAATCTGCTTGGTGAGGGCCTTGTGGGTGGAATGACAGTAGTGGGGAATGTGTCTGGAGCAGGGAGATCACATGATGGGACAGGAAGCAAGGGAGTTTGAGGGGAGGTACCACTTTGCTTAAAACCCTCTCATGAGAATGCACTCCCTTTTAAAGGCCTGATCACCAGTCACTAGACCCTGACTCTTACAGGTTCCCCTGCTGTCAACAGTACCACACTAGTCAGTAAGCTTCCAGCAGGTGGACTTCTGGAGTCTACACTCAGACCATGTGCAAAGCACCTTCTTTGAGATACTTTCTTATTTATCCCTTTCTTCAGAGGCTGGGGATAGAGGAAATAACAGAGAAGCCCAGAGTGTTCAATTTTTTATTTTTACACTCCCTCTAAATAAGCACACCACACAGTGTGCTGTCTTGACCTCTTCTTCCTACCACTGCTAAGTATTCCAGAACTTGGCTGGTGATTGTAAGCTTGGGCTCAGCCATTCCCTTCCTTCCTGTAAAGAAAAACGTTGAGATTCTTCTTTTAAAAGCTTCAAATGGGGCTGGAGAGATATCTTAGCGGTTAAGAGCACTGGCTGCTCTTCTAAAGGTCCTGAGTTCAATTCCCAGCAACCACATGGTGGCTCACAACCATCTGTAATGAGATCTGGTGCCCTCTTCTGGCCTGCAGACATACATGTAGGCAGAACACTGTATACATAATAAATAAATCTTTAAAAAAAATAAAATAAAAGCTTCAAGTATCATTTCCAGATGCAGATAAATTAGGGGCTGGACAATAAGCAGTCTGAGTTTAGATGACAGCTGATGTCATGAGAGTGAAGGGTGTGCGTCCTCAGGGAGACTGCAGAGGGAAACGAAGGGCTGGAGACATCGGGATGTGGAAGGCTAGTAATAGTGTGAGCTTGGGAGAGGTTTGGGGAAGATATGGATCTGCAGACAGCTGCAAGGCTGGGACTCACCACGGCACGAGCATCACTTCGACAGCTACTTATAAACTGATAACTGGTCCTGATCCTAGAGTTTTGCATTTGTTGGAAGTTGGGAACCTGAGACTATATTTGAAACAAATTCCAAGGAACACCAGTCCCAATCTTGACAGCACTCCTGTCATACTGTGACCTCAGCCCTCAGGTCTCCCTCCCCACCCCACTCCTGCACCATACATCCACATCCACTGGTATCAGTTCCAGAGATGTTAGGCCCAGAGAGGAAATCTGCTTCAACCATCTCCAGGTGACTGAAACACCCTCAAGCTTCAGAAGCCCTGTGGCACAGCTGGATAGTTGCTTGAGCACACAACTTCAATATCATCAATACCATGTTTTGTATTGATCCCTTCCTGGAGTCTTTAAACTCTTTGAAGTGTCTTTCTGGGCCAGCCTCGTGCACAACAGTGAGAGTTCAGTTTTTGATTTTTCGGTGCCATTTTGAAAAGCCCATGGAATGGATATTGTGGTCCTCAAGGCACACATAAGAGGCATGGTGATTCACAACAGGAATCCCAGTGCTTGGGAAGCCTTTCATTTCTGTACTCAGTAACTATGACCTTAGCGTCCACATGGCAAAAGACCTCAGGTCCACACAGTAGTGGGAGCAGGGAGTTGGTCTGTTGCTGATGGTGTCCTGATCATATAGGGGTCCTTATTAATTGTTCAGGTTTTCTGGTTCATTGAATCTAGCCCATCTTAATAATGATGGAACACATTGAGCTACTAGTGAATTTAGACTGCTGTGACAACAGGGACTAATGTGCTACACTCAGGTGTGGGAGGCCAGCTCCCACCTTTTAAAGGGTTCCTATGAGGAGGGGAGGATAAGAAACTTTTAGAAAGACAGATGAAGAGAAAGACAGAAACACAGGATAACTTCAAGAGGGCCTTCTGCCTCTTCAAAAGGGCTTCTCTCTCTCTCTCTCTCTCTCTCTCTCTCTCTCTCTCTCTCTCTCTCTCTCTCTTTCTCTCTCTCTCTCTCTCCACAAAGGATTTTTATTTGGGTTTGTCAGAACCACTGTGCTCACTAGGTCTGAGGCCCAGCTCCGTTATCACAGGTCATAGGCCAAACCAAGAAGGGATACCAGGGCACCCGGGGACTGGGCAAAAGATCTGGGAAGGTGAAGGTCTGCCCATGCGCCAGCTGCACGGAAGCCACTTTGTAGTCTGGCTTCTTGATCCTTACGCTCTTGTAGTTTCTCCTGTTGGAGCCATGCTGTACCCGTGCGCACTGCAGCCACAGGAATGTTGTAAATTTGCTCCAGGTAATTCCGGAAGTCCACCCTGGTCATCTCCATGGGGATCCGGAATTGCACAGTATCTTCAGACTGGGCAGTACCAGGCCATACCAGCTGGATGAAGTTGGTTCGGAATACACGGAGCTGGGGGCCACCCAGCTGGTAGAGGGGGTACAGCACATTACACACCATGGCAGCCGCATCTACTGGGCCGGAAGTCCAAAAGGGCTTTTTATAACAATGCCAAGGGGCAGGGCAAAAGACCTCCCCCTTGCTAGATCAAAGCACATGGTACAGCCAAGTGTAGAACCTTCCAAACACCTGGTAACCATGCCTGTGGTCAAATCATCCCTTTATGCAGCCCCTGCTGGGTAAAGCAAGCTCAGATTCTCTGACCCTGAGTAATTTGGGCCTCCACAATTTCCCCCTTCTTAATAATATAAATCTCAAGTGGGGATACAGAGTTTAACTCTATGTGGCTCTGAATCAGCTTTTTCACTAAGAACTTGCAAATAGCTAGAATTAGCACAGCAATACTCCTGCTCCCTAGGGATGCCACATCTCCCAGTAAAGGGGTAGAAGATGACCAAGATGGAATGCCCTTTTTGAATGGGTCTAAGATGTCTATAGCAGTCTTAGCTGTACCAAGCCCTTTTTTAAATCAACAAACTCCTGATACAACCGCATCAAATAAATTAGTAAACTCCTGATGCAACTGCATCAAACCTAAAGACTCCCTTAGCATCACCAAACCATGGTTCATCAATATCAACAGGTTAACACAATTCTAGCATGCATATGACTATACATATTTACAATTCTTACAAACTTAGATCCAAAAGCAAACTCTACACTTCACTGACTTTTAGCAAACATCCAAAAGCAATCTCTTAACAGAACTATTTACATTTCATAGACTTTAGCAAACATCCAAAAACAATTTCTTAATAGAACTATACCAAACATCAGGTACATTAACACAAGTTAACATCAGTCCACTCAAGGGACAAGAGAATATTTTTTTAAAAATTAAAGAGACTGAGGAATATTAACTCCCCCTTTTCTTTATAATTTTTTTAAGCTTCATCTTGAGCCTGGTTAGGAAAAAACTCAAACTTCTCCATTTAAACACTTCCATTTTTAACACAAAACAATTCATGAATCACCACAGTTAATAAAGCATATTTACATACACAAAATAATTCATAAGTCATCACAGTTTATAGAATATATATGTGTAGGTAAAGTCAAAATTGTACCATTGCAATTGAATCACTCTTGTCCATCCTATTTCTTGAAGTCTGAAGAGTTCAAAAAGTAAGTTTTGATACCAGTCTTAATGTTCCACTGAACCCATAACCAAAACCTTTTTTTAGTTAGCAATTCTAGTTCACACAAGGGTCTCTGAAACTTTCAGTCTTAACCAGAGACACTTTCAGTTAGCTTTCCCCTAGGCAAAAACTGCTAGCTGGCTAGGGCAGAGTCCTTTCAAAACACACTTTCTTACAGCGAACAAACAGAAACTGAGTGACTTTAGCTGCTGGTTCCATTTTGGCTTTTACAATCCCAGTCCTGAGGCCCTGGGGGCTCTCAACCACCTTGCTGCATAGTTGAATGCCTCCCTGCTGCTACAAGCTACAGTTCTCATGCAGCCCTCCTGGGTCCCCTAGGAAACTTAGCTGCTATGTACTGCGGCTTCCTCGGGTCCCATTACCGGCTCCACTGAGAGCCCCTTGCTCAGCACCTCGGGTTTGGGAGAAAACACAGCCACGGCCGGTCATGGCTATATTAGCTGCTCTCCCAGTGATCCTTGCGTACCATGCTCTGCCTTGTTTGCATGGCCAAACGCAACCAGTCGCAAGGCTCCGCTTCACTCTGTCGCTGGGAGCTTGGGCTGGCCTAGGTTCCAGCTTCTCTGCCTCACCTCAGCAGTTCCCTGGGCTCCAACGCATCTCAGCTGCCCGCTTCTCTGCCCAGAGAAGCAGTCTCATCTCCACAGTCTCCGCTGCTCACCACTGCTCACCAAGGTCGAGCCTAGCCTCAAGTCATGTCTCTCCAGCTGGCTGACTGTGCTCTCCTCTGCAGCTCCTTCTTGGTGGAAAGCAGGCAGAATCCTGCTGCCTGCACTGGCTCTGGCGTCTGCCTCCTGCACTGCTATGATGCCCTGAGGGTTTCAGCTGCCGTTTGCGGTGGGGGCCTTTGAAGCTGGCAGTTTCTGAAACTACCCTTCATTTTCGGACTGCCAGGCCTGCAGTGTCTGCTCAGTCCTGGACAGGTCCTACTCCAGAAAAACCTGCTCTTACCCTAAGTTCCTCCCTATTAAGCCTACACAATATCTGTATATCTAAAGGCTAGTCTACCCTAATGTACCTAAGCCTACACTTCTCAAACTAAACTTCACAAAACTTCCTTGACTTACTTATACTACCATTTTTAGATCTAATTTAGTAGATAGATAGAGACTGAGAGAGAGAGAAACCTAGACAGAGAGAGATATTGCTGCAGCCTAACTTTTCTATATACAGATTTTGCTCCCGAAAAATAAAATACCACAGCCTCAATCTTAATACAAAACCAGACATGTCCAACTGCTTCCCTGGTGTTCCCTACTCTCACTTACTTCCTCTGCACCTAAGTTCCTAGTTCTGGCGCCGTCTGTGAGAGGCCAGCTCCCACCCTTTAAAGGGTTTCTATGAAGAGGAGAGAGGGGTAAGAAACTTTTAGATAGAGAGATAGTGAAGAAGAGAAAGACAGAAACACAGATTTGCTTCAGGAGGACCTGGGTCAATACCCAGCAGCCCCTTCTGCCTCTTCAAAAGGACTTTTTATAACAATGCCAAGGGGCAGGGCAAAAGACCTCCCCTTTGCTAGATCAAAGTACAGCCAAGTGTAGACCCTTCCAAACCCCTGGCAACCACACCTGTGGTCAAATCATCCCCTTACACAGGCCTGCTGGGTAAAGCACGCTCAGATTCTCTGGCCCTCTTTGAGTCTCCACACTCAGGAGGACCACATCTAGAAAGTCAGGCTCTTCAAGTCATGCAGTGGCTTTCTGACAGGATCCTCGCTGCTGTGTGGACAACTTCCAGGCCGCCTGCCGCTGTCACTGAGTGAGCTAGCCCCATGAGCCGCAAGAGGCAGGCTCCACACTAAAACCAGGATAAAGAACGGAGACAAAGCTGGGTGGTGGCGCACGCCTTTAATCCTAGCACTTCTGAGGCAAAGGCAGGTGGATCTTTGTGAGTTCAAAGTCAGTCTGCTCTACATGGTGAGTTCCAGGACATTCAGGGCCACACAATGAAACCCTGTCAGCAGAAAGCAAATGGGTACCACAGAGAGTTGAGCTCAATGAGGTACTTACAGGAAAGAAATAGAGGGTTGCTAAGACCCCAGCCATCAGATGCCAGATAGGTATGGACCTGCTTTGGGCAGGAGGACAGAAGTAAAGAACTATTATGTAGTCCTGGTTACCCCAAGTGATGAAATTGGGTGATGCTGATGGTTTTGGTTTTGTGGAAACCAAGATGACCTAACCAAACCACACCATCTTATGTCCCTTAGGAAAGGTTTTCTGTAGTGAACATACTCCGGGCATATGCCTTTATTTTTTGAATGACACTTTATGTATGTGCATGTTTTGCTTGCATGCATATCTGTGTACCTATCACTTGTATGCCTGGTGCCTGTAAGGTCCAGAAGAAGATGTTGGTTCCCCTGGAACTGGGGTTAAAGGTGGAAGTTAAGCACCATGTGGATATTGGGAATGGAACCCAGATCCTCTGCAAAAACAGCCAATGCTTTTTTTTTTTCTTAATTAAAAATATGGTTTTTTTTCCTTACAATATATTTGGATCATGGTTCCCCCTCCCAGGTCCTCCCAACCTTCCCACCTACAACTCTACACTTTCTTTCTCTTTAGAAAACAGACAAACATCAGAAAAAAATTTAAAATGAAAGAAAGAAAAAGCACAAGAAATATGCACACAAAAATAAAATCCATCAGGACACAAATTGGAAATCATAATATATAAACAAAAGACCAGTAAGACACAAAACTGAAAAAAACAAAGCAATATGAGATAAAAAAGTCTACAGATGTATACCATTAAGTTCATTTTGTGTTGGCCATCTAATGCTGGGCTCTCAAGTCTGCGGAATGTATCCAGTGAGGCTTCTTTGGAGAAAACTAATTCTTCCATTGCAAGCAGATGCCAATTGGAGATTTGTGGTGATATATTGTGTACCCTAATAAACTTGCCTGAGGATCAGAGGACATAGCCAACCACTAGATTAGACATAGAGGTCAGGCAGTGGTGGCACACACCCTTAATCCCAGTACTGGGAAGCACACAAGGCTTTAATCCCAAGAAGTGATGTCTGGGCAGAGAAAGGTATTTAAGGCATGAGGAAACATGAACTCACTCTCTTGAGGCTGAGGATTTTGTAGAGGTAAGAACTAGTGGCTTACTGCTCTGCTTCTCTGATCTTTCAGCTTTCACCCTGATATCTGGCTCTGGGTTTTTTATTATAAGACCATCTAAGATTCGAACAACAGAGATTGACAGCCTATTTGTTAGGGATAGGTGCTAGTGTCCATTTCCATTCTCAGCAATGGGACCCCAACTGGCTTGAACCTCTATAGGCCCTGTGCATGCTGTCATAGTCTCTGTGAATTCCTATGTGCATCAGTCCAATTGTGTCGGGAAGACACTACTATATCCTTGGTGTCTTTGTCAGTGTCCTATTGCTATGAAGAGACACCATGACCACAGCAACTTTTAAAAAGGAAAGCATTTAATTGGGGCTTGCTTACAGGTTATGTTAACATCATGCTGTTTTTATTACTATTGCTCTGTAGTACAACCTGAAATCAGGGATGGTGATGCCTCCAGAATTTTTTTCCAGGATTGTTTTAGCTATCCTGTTTTGTTTGTTTGTATGAAGCTAAAAATTGTCTTTCCAATTTCTGTGAAGAATTGTATTGGAATTTTGATGGGGATTGCACTGAACCTGTAGATTGCTTTTGGTAGACCGGCCATTTTTGCTATATTAATCCTACTGATCCATGAGTATGGGACATCTTTCCATCTTCTGATGTCTTCTTCAAATTTCTTTCTTCAATGTCTTAAAGTTTTTATTATACAAGTCCTTCACTTGCTTAGTTAGAGCTATCCCAAGATGTTTTTTGAGGCTGTTATGAAAAGTATTGTTTCCCTGATTTCTTCCTCAGTTTGTCATTTGTGTACAGGAAAGCTATTGATTTTTGTGTGTTAATCTTGTATCCAGTTTCAGCTGTAGAAGCTTCCTAGTGGAGTTTTAAGGGTCTCATGCATAAAATATGTCACCTGCAAATAAAGGGACTTTGACTTTTTCCTTCCCTATTTGTGTCCTCTTGATCTCCTTCAGTTGTCTTATGGTTCTAGCTAAGACTTTAAGATTATATTAAATGGGTATGGAGAGTGGACATCCTTTTCTTGTTTCTGATTTTAGTGGAAATGCTTTGAGTTTCTCTCCATTTAGGTTGATGTTGGCTGTGGGCTTACTGTATATAGTCTCTATTATTTTGAGGTATATCCCTTATATCTCTGGCTCTCTGGGCCTTATTTTTGTGTGTATGGTTTTTTTGAGGCAGGGTTTCTCTGTGTAGCTTTGGCTGTCCTGGAACTCTCTATGTAGACCAGGCTGGCCTCAAACTCAGAACTCTGCTTGCTTTTGCCTCCTGAGTGCTGCCATTAAAGGTGTGAACCTCGGTGCCTGGCTCATCAGGACTTTTATCATGAAGGGATGCTGGATTTTATCGAAGACCTTTTCTACATCTAATGAGATGATCATGTGTTTTTTTGTCTTTCATTTTGTTTATGTGGTGGATTATGTTTATTGATTTACCAATATTGAACCATCCCTGTATCTCTGCGATAAATCCTATTTGATCATGGTAATCTTTTTGGTGTGTTCTTGGATTTGGCTTGTAAGTATTTTATTGAAGATTTTTGCCTTTGTTCAAAAGGGATATTGGTCTGTAATTTTCTTTGTTAGGTCTTTGTGTGGTTTATGTATCAGAATAACCGTGGCTTTGTAAAAAGGATTAGGCAGTGTTCCTAAAGTTTCTATTTTGCAGAAAAATTTGAAGAGTATTGGTGTTAATTCTTCACTGAAGCTCTGATAGAATTCTGCAATGAATCCATCTGGCCCTGAGCTTTTTTTTTGTGGGGGAAGGGAGACTTTTACTTACTGCTTCTGCTTAACTAGGGGTTGTGAATCTGTTTAAATTGATTATCTGATCTTGACTTAACTTTGGTAGGTGGTACCTATCAAGACATGTATCCATTTCTTCTAGTTTTCCAATTTGGTGGAGTGTGGGCTTACGATTCTCTGGATTTCCCCAGTGTCTGTGTGTTGTTCCTCCTCTCATCTCTAATTTCATTGAGTCTTCTCTCCATCTTTCAGTTTATTTGGCTAAGAATTTATCAATCTTACTTATTTTCTCAAGGAACCAACTTCATTTCATTGATTCTTTGTATTGTTTTTCTCTTTTCCATTTTATTGATTTCAGTGCTGAGTTTGATTATTTCTTAGCATCTGCTCATTTGGGGTGTTATTTCTTCTTAGTCTAGTGCGTTCAGGTATGCTGTTAAGCTACTAATACAAGACCTCTCCATTTTTTTAAATGTAGGCACTTTGTTCTATGAACTTGCTTCTTAGAACCAACTTCACTGTGTCATAGGTTTAGATATGTTTTATTTTTGTCTTTATTCAGTTCTAAGATGTTTTTAATTTCCCTTTTAGTTTGTCTTGACCAATTTTTTTATTCAGTGGTGAGTTGTTCAGTTTCCACGAGTTTGTAAGCCTTCTGTTGTCTCTGTTGTTGATGATATCCAGCTTTAATCCGTGCTGGTCAGATAGGATGCAGGGTGCTATTTCAGTTTTCTTGTATTTGCTGAGACTTGCTTTGTGTTTGAGTATATGGTCAGTTTTGGAGAAAGTTCCATGAGCTGCTGATTAGAACATGTAATCTTTTATGTTTGGGTAAAATCTTCTGTGAATATTTGCAAGGTTCATTTGATTTATGATATTATTTAACTCCAGCATTTCTCTGTTTAATTTTTGCCTGGAAGACTTGTCTATTGGCATGAATGGAGTGTTGAATTCACCCACTTTCACTGTGTGAGGTCCAATATGTGATTTTAGATGTATTAGTGTTTCATTTATGAGTTTGGGTATCCTTGTGTTTGGTGCATAAATGCTTAGAATTGTACTATATTCTTGGTATATTTTTCTTTGATGACTATGTAGTACCTTATTTGCCATGCCCGAGACTCTTTTTAATGTCTTGCACTCTGTTGATGAGGCTTACCTTTAAGGATTTTGATTTCCTGAATTTTTCATTTCCAATTTTATTTCAGTTTGTGTTTTGTTTAGTGATTCTATTTCTATTACTTGTACTTTGTGAATTGTGTTCATTGTTTTGGTCCATGGTTTGTGTTTTCATGAAGTCCACTAAGGGATTTGTTTGCATCCTCTTTAAGGTCCTTGAACATATTCATAAAGGCTATTTTGAAGTCCTTATCTTGTGATTCAGCTACATCGCATTTCTCAGGGCCTGCTGTAGTAGGGTACTGCATTCTGGTGGAGGTGTATTGTCTTGACTGTCAATGTTTGTGTTTTTGTTTTGGTGTCTAGGTGTCTGAAGTTTGGCTAATTTGAGTGGTTCTAGGTTTTGATATCTGGTCTTGTCTTTGTTTGGTGTGTGTTTCCATTCCTTGGTTTCTGTTGCCTCTCTGGATCTTAGGAAAGCGTGACTGCTGTCAGTTGCTTGGTAGAGAGTGCTCCTACATGCAGGTCAGTGGGTAGCATAGAGGAACAGAGATGGGCTAGAGGAAAAATCTGAGAGGGAATGTGGGAAAGAGCCAAGGGGATCCCGTCCACACCAGAGGCAGGGTAAGAAGTGTGGTAAGAGAAGAGGCTCCTGCGAGCAGATTGTGCTAAGACAAAGTGATCTGCAGAGACGGGGATGGAATGGACAGGGGGACTCTGGGTCTGTACCAAGAGCTGGAGTCCCCGGTGAATGGAGTTCAGGTGGGAGGAGGGGCTTCTGTAAGCACGTTGTTACTCCGCTGAGGGTAAGAATGGAAAGACTGTACTGCAGGACAGGAGGGATGGTATGAATCACCTAACCTGAGTCCCTGCCCTGTGTAGTCACTGGGGGTTCCACATAGAGAGTGTTTCTGGCCTCTGACACAAAGGAATAAGGGTGGGGCTAGAAGGGAGGGCTGGGAGAGTCCACAGGAAGGAGGAAAGCTCGTCCACACTAAGGTTTGGCTAAGTCCCCAAGGGAATGGAGGTCCAGGCAGCATTCTTAACTACTGAGACATCTCCAGCACTGCATGTGTCTTAAAAAAATAGATTTTATTTCTAGTTATGTGTATATGTCTGTGTGGGGGTATGTGCAAGTGAATGCAGGTGAACAAGGAGACCAGAGGTGTTGGATCCCCCTGGAGCTCCAGTTACAGGTAGCTGTGAGCTGCCCGTGGTGCTGGGAATGGATCACAGGTCCTCTGCAAGGTTAGTACATGCTTCTAACCTTAGAGCCGTCTCTCCAGCTCTGTACGTGTCTCTGCCTCTCAACTGCTGGGATTTCAGGTGTGAGCCACCATGCCCAGCTCCTTATAAGTGCTTTTTGGGCCATACTACTCATTCTTTCAGCCTTTTAAAATGACTCTGAAAAATCAAATACTTGAACCCTAGTCATTGATGTATAGACTAGTATTTAGGGAAATTAAAACATTTCGTTACACTTGTGCATGTGTGTGTGAGCATGTGTTGTGAGTGGAGTTCAGAGGACAACCTTCTGAAGTCGGTTCTCTCTCCCTCTACCGTATGGGTCCTGGGGTCAGACTCATGTGATTAGGCCTGGTGTCATGTGCCTTTTCCAGAGGAGCCATCTTGCTAGCCCTATATTTAGGGGAATTTTACTGAGGTGGGCAACTTAGCTTTAAATACACAAAAAATACAATGGATGGATAGAATAGATGGAGCAAACACTACCAATATGTTAAAGGAACTCTATGTAGCCACACCTACACAGCATCCTTTACCACAGCCTAGAGAGGAAGCATTATGTTTGGTAGTGGATGAACAAGTTTACATTTTCAGTGGAATAGTATCCGGCCTTTAAAGGGCAACACTGCAACATGGGTGTGATGTTTTGAATATGAGTAGCCCCCCTAAACTCATGTGTTTGAATGCTTGGCCCATAGGGAATGGCACTATTAGGAGGTGTGGCCTTGTTGGAGTGGGTGTGGCCTTGTTGGAGTGGGTGTGGCCTTGTTGGAGTGGGTGTGGCCTTGTTGGAGGACGTGTGTCACTGTGGGGGCAGGCTTGAGTGAAGTCTTACATATTTGCAAGCCACACTCAGTATCACAGTTGCTTCTGCTACCTGTGGGTCAAGATGTAGAACTCTCAGCTCCTCCAGCATCTTATCTGCCAGCATGCTGCCGTGTTTCTTGCCATGATGATAATGGATTAAACCTCTGAACTGTAAGCCAGCCCCAATGAAATGTTCTCTATAAAAGTTGCTGTGGTCCTGCAGCACTTAGGAGAGCAGGCCCTGCACCTTGCCTGGACAGTACAATAGAGCCAATCCTGTTGGTGGAGGTGTAGGTGAGCCAGCTCCAAAGTTGTTAGCACAGGAGAGCTGTCCCCATTACTCATCTGCCATGGCATGGGTAGGGGAGAGTGTGGGAGACCCACTCCCACTTTTATCCCAGGGTACTCTTGAGGAGAGAGAAGTGAGAAATATTTAGATAGAAGGGTAGAGGGGGAGAGACAGATAAAAGCACAGGATAGCCTGGATCCTTATCCACCAGCCTTTTCTGTCTCTTCTAAAGGGCTTTTTAAAGGAATGCCAAGGGATGGAGCAAAAGACCTTCCCCTAGCATAGCCAATTACAGACCCTTCCAAACATCTGGTAACCATGAACATGGTCAAACAATTCTCTAATGCAGCTCTGTTGAGTAAAGCAAGCTCAGATTTCACTAGGAAACCTTTGTGGGCCTCCACGGGAGAGATGCCCTTCCCCTGCCCCCATCAATGCCTGAAGCAGGTGGGAGAGCTGGCCCTCAGGTTAGAAGTGCAGGAGAGCTGCTCCTGCCTGCCACCAGCTGCAACATTCAGGAGAGCAGGCCCTGCACCTCCCATGGGCGGCACAATAAAGCCAACTCCAATGACAGATGTGTGGGTGAGCCAGCCCTGATATTGTGAGCATGGAAGAGCTGTCCCCATTACCTGCCATGTGGTGGCATGGGCAAAAAAGAGATGTTGTGTCCTCCCCCCTCCCCTCCCCCACCCATCAATGCCTGAGGCAGGTGGGAGAGCTAGCCCTAAGGTCATAAGAGCAGGAGAGCTGTCCCTGCCCCTCATCTGCTGCAGCACTCAGGAGAGCGGCCCCTAAGCCCTGCCTGGGCAACACAGTGAAGCTGGCCCTGAAGGTGTAGATGTGGGAGATCTGACCCTAAGGACATAAAAGGGGGAGAACTGGCCACACCCCTTGGTAACTGATGCAAAGGGGAACTCGCCAAGGCAATGCAGGGAAGCTCACCCTGGTGGTGAGGACAAGGGATTGCTGGCCGGCTGACCAACCCTGCAACTACCCAGGCCCAGAGCCAGGGTTATGGGTCAGCCCACCCCATTATCCACCCCATCTGTGATTTGCTGGAGCAGATGAAGGGACCAGTCCTGCAGACCCAAAGCTGCAGGATCTCCACAACACAGGGCAACAGCAGGATAACTAAGATGAGTCCCAGTGAGGGCCCAGCATTGATAGTGTAGTAGAAACCAGAGAACTTGAACCAGACCAATGACTCTTTGCAATGAACACTTGCAAGAAAGATATATGGACAAAAGAGTTTATTGCGTGACTGTAATGTGACTGTAATGTGTCACATTACAGCTTCCACCGATGAGATTTTTTTTTCCCTTTTCTTTTTCCCTTAAATTTTATCTGGGGTGTGGGCTGCAGAGGGCAGATACTCAGGGACTGAAAATGAATGGGATCGAGATATATGATGTAAAAGACACAAAGAATAAATAAAAAGTAAGTTAAAAAAAAAGAAAAAAGAGAAGAAAAAAGTTGCTGTGGTCATGGTGTCTCTTCACAGCAATAGAAACCCTACCGAAGACAATGATTAACACCTGAGGATTCATGATAAGGGAAACAGACCAGCTACAAAGGCAGACACTGTGTGACTCGCTTATCCTAGCTCTCCAGAGAAAGCATGCATACGGACGGACGGTAGAGTGGTGCTGACCAGAGCCTGAGGGAGGAGGAAATGGAGAGTTGTGTGATGGAAACGCTCTGGAGATTGTACAGGGAGCGCACAGAAGTATACTGTGGTGATATATGGTGTCCCCCAATATATTGTGCATCCTAATAAACTTATCTGGGCTCAGAGGACAGAACAGCCACTAGATAGACATAGAGGCCAGAAAATGGTGGCACACGCCTTTAATCCTATCACTTGGGAAGCAAAGATCCATCCAGATCTCTGTGAGTTCAAAGCCACATTGGAAACAGCCAGGCATGGTGACTCACACCTTTAATCCCAGGAAGTGATGGCAGAAAGCAGAAAGGTATATAAGGCGTGAAAACCAGGAACTAGAGCTGGTTAAGCTTTTAGGCTTTACAGCAGCAGTTCAGCTGAGATTCATTCTGGATGAGGACTCAGAGGCTTCCAGTCTGAGGACACAGGGTCAACTGAGGAACTGGCAAGGTGAGGTGGCTGTGGCTTGTTCTGCTT
>CABHPQ010145308.1:0-16358 GCA_902168405.1 Peromyscus aztecus
GAGAGAGAGAGAGAGAGAGAGAGAGAGAGAGAGAGAAAGGAAGGAAGGAAGGAAGGAAGGAAGGAAGGAAGGAAGGAAGGAAGGAAGAGAAAGGAAGGAAGAAAAGGAAAGGAAAGAAAAGAAAAGAGAAAAAGAAAGGAAAAAAAGAAAAGAAAGAGGAGTCTTAGGGGCTCAAAGCTCCAGGATTCATGAACAGTGGAGTTGTGGTTGGAACGAGGCTTCACCTGACTCTGCTGAGGGGGACGAACCAAGTGCCATAGACACAGGATGGAGAGGAGGTGGTGTTCACGGAGGAGCCAGGCACGGTAGCCATCAGCTGCCAAAGGCAGTCTGTCAGATCCTGGCAGTCATCTGCACAGTCCGGTCACGGACAAGTGGTTACATGCCCTTTGGCTCGTGGATCTTTGAACTCTGGCAGTGTGCCACTCACAGGACAATGTGGCCAGGACAGGGAGCTGTCTGGACATCCTCTGCGGCTCTCTTCACGCCGCTGTCTTTGGAGGTTCAGTACTCCAGGACCAGGACTGAGTGGACCTCGGATTCCAGGGGGCTGAGGAGAGAGAGGTCTATGGGGTGTCTGAGTGGGTCTTTTTCTTTCTTTCTTTTGTTATTTTGTTTTTTGAGACAGGGTTTCTCTGTGTAGTGCTGGCTGTCCTGCAACTCACTCTGTAGACCAGGATTGCCAAGAACTCACAAAGATCTGCATGCCTCTGCCTCCTGAGTGCTGGGATTAAAGGCGTGCGCCATCCTACCCAGCTTGAGTGGAACCTGCTGTCATTGCAATTCCCAGAACACAGTGACCCTGACCCTACATGGTTCCCCTCTGTCTACTTCCACCCAGCGTGACCACGTGAAAGGACAGAGTGGGAGTGTCTGAGTGGGAGAGAGATGAGGACATCTGGCCCCACCTTCCACAGAGTCCCAGCCACACAGGGAGCAACCTTGGCCGTAGCCAAGGTCAGCATGGCCGTAACAGGGTTGGAGATGTGAAGGAGGAGGAGGAGTCATTGGTGATTCTAAGTGGTCAAAGATTGTGACTTCCTCAGAGTCACCAAAGCTGCTGAGGGTCCAAAGGACCCTGACACAAGTTAGCGTGGCTCTTCTGGTCACGCTCAAGGTGCCACATGTCTTCAATGCAGGCTAAACTGAGACAAACCTGGTGCAGGGAAACAGTCCCAAGAACCTCGTGTGTCTTCTGCAAGGGAAGGGACTCAATGCCTCTGCTTTGGAGAGGTCAGGAAGGTCGTGGGTACGGGGCCTGGCAGGGTTCCGTGAGGGTAGAGTAGGGCAGTGGGTGAGAAGACAGGGAGGACCATGAGCTTTTGGTCTTGCAGCCGCCGGGAGCTTCTCCTTTTGACCCAGGCAGAAACGGGGAGGCAGGAAGAATCCACGGTCAGGGAGGAGTGTCTCTGGATGGGAACCTGGGAGCCTGTGTGATGGTGGCCTAGATAAGAAGAGGGAAGCAGGAAGAACTGAAGGTCGGGTGTCTGTAGGCATGTATGTGGGGATGACATCTGTCTCTGGATGAGAGCCCCTGAGCCTGTGTGAAGGTAGAGGCAGAGGAAACTGAAAGTCGGGTGGGATGGGATGGCCCCAGAGTAGAGGGACAGCTCTGGATGGGAGCCTGTGAGCCTGTGATGGGCTGATGGGACAATACAGGGCACAGAAAGGAGGGAGCACCCCCCAGAGAGTAAGATCTGGGGTGGGGGGGTACATGCAGGGGAAGGCAGAGGCACAGGGCCAGCCAGAGACAGGAAGGGCCTAGGCTCTGTGCTCAGCTTGGCTTTATCCCATTTGGTCTTGAAGTCCTCTCTGTCCTCACTCACAGTCCCGGCGAGGAAGCACAGGCCACAGCTAAGCCCACCCACTCCATTTTCCAGAGCCGTTCAGAGAAGACACCAAGCGCTAGAAGGAAGCGCAGAGCCTAGCTGCAGGCTGAGGTGGGGATGAGAGGTGCTGAGGAACTGAAGGTCGCAGGCCCAGATGTGGACCCTGGCTCTACCACTCAAAAGCTGTGTGACCTTGAGCAGGTAGGTAACTTTGCTTCTCTGGACTTGAGTAGCTCTTCTCCAGCAAGGGAAGAGGAACAATGCTACCCTCACAGGGCTATGGTGGGACCTCACACTTCCGGTTTAAGAGACACACTCACAGCAGGAGCTCCGGGGCCTGTCCAGACCCAGTTTTTGGTTTTTTTGTTGTTTTTTTTTATTACCTCAGATCCTTCCCTGACTGAACACTGGGGTGGGTGCCACCTTGGAGTGTCAACTGGTGGCCCAGCCTGGAGGCGTCCCGCTAGGTGTCTAGTTTGTGTGAGGGGCAGTCTGGAAGGGTGTTCTCCCCATAGCTGTCTTCGGCTCCTCCCTGTCTGGGTTCAGTCTCCTTGGGAAAGACTCAGCCTATCACCCCCTGATGCTGACTCCTTCCCTTTCAGGTTCTGCTGATGCTGTGACCACCTCAACTGATGTCCGGGCTGGGGGAAGTCACCAGGGACCTCGGTGCTGAGTCCATGATGGGGAACAATTTGCAATCAGAGAACCTGATCCAAGCGTGTAGGCACCCATCCGGATAGTCTTCCTCGGTGTGGCCAGCAAACATCCCCTCCGGCCATCTTCCTGTGGGACAGGGTTACCCTCCCTTCCAACTCTCCCAGAAACTCACAGACTCATCCCAGCCCTGTCCTTCCTGATCAAGCAGGGGCTCCCCTCTGGAGGAGGCCCAGGGAGGAGTCTGAAATCAATCCACAGGGTTAAGACAAGCAATTTATAGAGAACAAGTCACAGCGAGCACATTTCACGTGGAGTCCAGCTATTGTGTGTGACCTAGTTTCAGTTATTCTCAACTGAGTTCAGACAGGGTCACCCTAAAACATGCAGCTTTTGATTTAGGGTTACTGTCACCTCCAGCCCCTGCTCTTGGAGTCACCCTCTCCATATCCAGGCTCCAGTTCCGAGCTATGCTTCTGGGTACTGGCTTCGCCACACAGTCTAGACTCATAGGTGAGACCAGGAACTGCAGATCCCTTATATAGATGAGGAAACCAAGGTTCAGAGATAAGATGAGGTTTGCCCAAGCAGTACAGCTATTAAGCAGGGATGAGACTGGATTCTGGGTATTGCTGAGCCCTGTCCCATACACAGACACACACACACACACACACACACACACACACACACACACACACATTTGTATTCACTATTCTGCTAGTTTCTAAAATGTCTGAGCCAGCAAAACTCAACTGAAAGGAATACACTCTTTCCAGGGCACTGAAAGACGTGAGGGCATCTCCCTTAATGTGTGTTAGCAAACAGGCAGACAAGGCTGACAACATGGAACGCTTGAGGGGAGAGCAATACTCAGAACTGACCTGGGTCCTGCAAGCATTAGGGGGAGCTGCTACTGTCCGCCCAGCTCAAGGAGACCCTGTGGCCCTCAGAAGAGGAAGTGGCCCCATGAGCTCTCTACAGAGCAGTCTTGTAAACAAGGCTAACTAAGGAGTCCTCCAAGGACAGACAGTGGCCCTTTAAGCAGGAGGCGGATGAGAGGAATAACCTTGATAAATGCCGACTGGAGGTGCAGAGGGGTTAACGCTTAAAGCTTTCCCGCACCCTGGCTCACACCAACTCTGCACCAGCTGCCTGACCTCGCCAGTGAGCTCTCCAGAATCCACCAGCCCCTCCTGAGTCTTGGCTGGCCGGCCGCCCTGCCTGCAACTCAATCCCTCCCAAGGCACTGAGAGTTGTAAGGGCCCAGGCGTGCTGATCAAAGGTATCCGCCCTGACTCAGGTCGATTTTAAAGGAAAACACTTTGATTCCAAGCTCCAAAAGAAAGCCGTTCCCACGGTCTTTATACGAGGCCTGGGGTTTGCCCTCCGATCCATTCTGGCAGCTCCGGGAGCTGCGACTCTTGAAAGGTCCCTCTAAAGGGTCCTCAGGAAGACATAGACTGTGGCTGCTGGTTTGTCCCTGAGCCTCAGCCATGTGCCTGCGTGTGAATCTCAGGACACTGCAGGGCAGCCGGCCAGTCTCTCATGATGTGGCAAGCAGTTGCCAAGCGGCTGGTGCAGGCACTGAAAGGCGACCTTTGAACGGTGGGTGTCTTACTGAGTTTTTAGTGCTAATGTTCTCCAAATGCCGTGCTCAGATTGGCTGTCATATCGTTCAACACCTCCGAGTCGCAGCTGCATACAGATGTGGTTTGGCGGCAGTCCCTTTCCACAGCTTGTCCCCATCCTATTCTCACATTTCCAGACCTCAGACCCAGGAGTGCGGGAGAGTCACATGGAGATACAGACAAAATGATCGTTTTGTCGGCGGTTTGGCCTGGATTAAGTTCGCAAGTGTTGAGTGGGGTTTCTGTGGCAGTGGCCTCTCTTTGAGTCCCTTTACAGCCGATCTGTATGGTGAGTGAGACCTGGGTTAGCTGGGGTTAGCTGGTTAGCTCGATGTCCCCCTTTTTACCCATCTGTACCCTCCAAAGGATGGGTAGAGATGGTGACAGCACAAAAGAGTAGGAACAGGACTCTGTGTCTCGTCTTTGAGTGGGGGATGGGTAAAATGGCTTGAGGACACCCCGAGGGTCCTGGGAAGGGGGTTGAATGCTGTGGCTGGAAAATTAAACAATAGAAGGGAAGTCTCTGGGCTGTAGAAACCCAGAGGACAGGACCTCACCCAGCCCGAGAGGGGACAGGATCTCCCTAGGAAAAGACCCTTGGACTGGGTCATTATTCTCTGAATTGTAATTCTTCAGGTCCGGCCCCACCTCCTCCCTCCATAAAAGTGAGGCCGGCTCCTAGTAGAAATTCTGGAAACCACAGGGAAGGATCAAGAAGAAAGGCGGACTGTCTGCAGTTCGCCACCCTGACGGAGCAGCTGCGAACATTTTGATGTCTTTCTTTCTTTCCCATCTCTTTACCAGGCTGAACTTTGAAGGCAGAAAAGAGTAGGAGGCAGCCAGGTGGGGGAGGGGCAGGCAGGAGAGTTTTCAGCCTAAGAAAGCTCTCGGGTAAAGCGTCTAGAAGTTTCCCCACAGGGCACCGTGTCGGGGCACTGTAGAGAAGGAGGCGAGAGAAAGAGTGTGGCTAGGGTGAGCAGGGCATCGGGGAATGAAAGAGGTTGGGGGAGGTTGGAGCCGGGGAGGTGGCTGAAAACCAGGCATAGCCTCTGGGAGCTTTTACATTAGAAGGGAAATGTCATTGCATTTTCGAAAGAGGACAAGAGGATACCACAGAGTTCCAACCAGGAGACCTGGGCTGCCTAAAACTTCCCCGGCATTAGTGACTCATCTGGCTTCGCCTTTCTTCCCCCCCAGTCTGCTTTTAAAACACAAGCTCAGGGCTGGAGATGCAGCTCAGTTGGCAGAGTGCTTGCCTGGCATGCGTGAAGCCCCAAGTTCAGTCCCCAGCATGGCATAAACCAGGTGTGGTGCAGCATACCTGTAATCACAGGAGCTGGGCGGCAAAGCAGGAGGGAGGATCAGAAGTTCAAAGTCATCCTTGGCTACATAGCAAGTCTGAGGATAGCCTGAGCTCTGAGAGACCCTGTCCTTAAAAAATAACTACACAGGGGTTGGGGATTTAGCTCAGCGGTTGAGTGAGCACTTGCCTAGCAAGCTCAAGGCCCTGGGTTCGATCCTCAGCTCCAGGAAAAAAAAAAAAAAAGACAAAATAACAAAAAATAACTGCATAAGCCCCCCATTTTGATTCCTCCTCAATCTCAGGTTCCCCCAAATCCTGTACTCTCTGCTGCCTCCTTCCACTCCCTCAACCTCCAACCTGGGGCCTCCTCTTCCCCACCCAACACCACAGCTTTGCAGGCTGCCTCTGTGAGCATCAGGAGAGCTGTAAAGACAACAGTGGCTGTTCTGTGACTCCCACTGTTTCCGGTCTTGACTCCTGACCCGCAGACCCTCCATCTGTGACGTACGTCCCTTCCTCCTGGGCTCCCCATCTGCCCTGCTATCTTTGACATCTGTAGCTTTTCTTACCTTGTCCGCCTCCTAGGACCCTAAGAGCCTTGGCACAGCCTCACCTGCCCCAGATGGCTCAGCTTTGTTCTGAAAAGCGAGGAAAGGCTCTCACTAAGTTCACCCCTCTAAGGGCCAACTGCTGGAAGTGAGGCTGTGTGAACAGCCCACTGTCTCCTGGTGCCCGGGCTCCTTGGGCCTAAGAAGGGCACACTTGATAGTCAATGGCTACACATGTTTTGAATGTAGGCCTGTGCCCACCCTGACTTGGTAAGACAGCCTGCACAGTGGAGAGCACCCCTGCCTGGGCTCCATGGCCTGCTTCTGCTGGTTCAGCAGCAACAGGCAGGCTGTGATTTGCCCTCTCTTTCTCTACCAGAGTAACCTCATCCTCAGGCAGGGGAGGAGGAGCTGTCCGACCAGGCCAACCACTTCCAAGCACCCTGCTAGGACCACAACACCTAGAACAAAACCCCAAGTTCAGCCATCTATCAAATAGACAGGGAAATCAGGAGCCCCTAAGTCCCAGCCCAGAGTGCCCATGGGATGCCAGGTCAGGACCCTTCCCTCTTGGACCTACAGCCCCTCATTTGGGATAGGCTCTATGCTGAATACAGTCTCAGGGAGGACGGGGCCTGGCCCAGCCTTCCAGTGGCTCTGATGGTGTATGGAGAGACAGTGACTCACTGTCATCTACAGGAGGTATGGGAGGACTCTAGTGAGACCCCAGACTGGGAGGTTCCCAAGCACAGAGGAGAAGGTGGCAGGGGGAAAATGCCGGGCCCAGAGGAGTCCGGTGGGCGGGGTCTACACTGATTCCACCCTGAGAAGTAAGTACCAAGCCACACTATTCACTGTGTCTGAGGTCTCACATACCCTCAGTGAGGGTATAAGTGGTACCAAACATGACCCCCTGTCATTGTTAGGAAGAGGTTTGCGTGGGAAGCTACTGAATACCTCAGCGGATGGGGAGGGAGGTGGTGAGTGGTCAGGTAACTTGGCCAAAGTCTCTTGAGAACTCAAATCCAGGATGGCCAGGCCACCCTCACCAGGCTTCCATGAGCTCCATCTGCCAACCTCAAGTCTTCCCTGACCTCCTCAGGCTCATCTGAAGTTTCCCCATCTTCCTCTGTTGCTGCGCCAGCCCCGATGGCCAGAATCCTACCACAATAATCCTGGGTTAGAGCTACCAGGAGCAGGGCAAGGGCAGGTCCCATGCTCACTTGTGAGCTTCTCCGGCACCTGTCAACTCCCACTCACAATACCCAAGAGACTTTATGCCAGAGCAGCCGCAGGTCAAAGACAGTAGGAACACATTCAGCCCTGTGTGTAACCAGGATGAACACCTAACCTCAGGGAAGACTGGGCTGTCTGGAGCTGCTTAATTTAGCTGCTGTTGTTACCGTTTTCTGAGTATCCCAATGGGTGCTGAGCACTGTGCTGGGAGTCACAGAGTCACAGAGTAAAGCCATAGGACTGCACGTGGTCCCCATTCTGTGGACATTCAACATCCAGCCACACAGGACGACAGAAGTAGCTTCAGTGGGAACATGTGCCCCGGAGCCCAACACACAGGGACACACAGAGGCACACATACACACCTGGAGACCACGTACATATTCACAGCCCCAAACAGGACGCCCCTGAAATGCCCAGCACGGCTACAGACTCTGCAGTGTGTTCACTTAGCAGGATGCTCTACAGCAGGTGTCCACACAACATGGCAGGCTTGTGGGCCATATTGGTTGTGTCCCAGCTACTCTGCTGTCACAGATGGTCTATGAACAAAAAGCACGGCTGTGTCCCAGGAAAACTTAGTTATGGACCTGGGAATTTGAACTTGGCGTAAGCTTCATGCCACAAATTATTTTTCTTTTGATTTCTCCCCTGCCTCCAAACCATTTTAAAAAAAAAATATGGAAAACCACTCATAACACTCAGGCCACATCAAGGAGGCAGAGAGGTGGATTTAGTCCAGGGGCCATAACCTGCCACTCTTGCTCAGTCTCAGAAACAAACGTCACCAACCTCTTATCTGCCGGATATACCTTAAAAGGCGTAATGTTGAATCCCAGAGACACCCCACAGAAGAGTATACGCAGCAGCGTTTCAGCTACATCAAGTTTAAAAGCAGACAAACTAGGTTCAGTGGTCCCGCACTCGCTTAGCATGTGTGGGTTTTCACTCTCAGTGCTGAAACAAAACAGCCAAACTACTCCGCCATAAGTAACTCTGTGCTAAATGATGAAAGTATAAAGAAACAGGTCCAGGTTAACCTAGCAGCCCCACGCCCACGATCATTCAGAAGAAAGCAATACCTCTAAGGGGAGAAACAGTGTCTCTGGAAGAACGTTCTGGAATGTTCCAGAATGTTCTCTGGCTTGCCCCACGTTGCATGTTTTTTTTTGGGGGGGGGTGTAGTATTTATTATTCATCACTGTGCTTTCCAGCATGTGTATTACATTTCACCATTACAATGAAGAAGGCATTGAAGATAGGACCTACTGGGACAGTGTCTGAACCTCTACCTGACAGGCATTATAACGGCCTCACATCCCACTGCTCTGGGAGACTCTCCTCTTCAGTCACACAGAACCTCTGACTGTTTCTTTGCGCAGCTTTGTCTTCTGGCCTCCCGGCCTTTATCCATGCTGTGCCTGTTGCCACCTCACCAGCCCTGTCCTCCTCTGGGTCCGGCCCCCAGCCACTGCCCTCTGCAGCAGGCAGCCTCTCCCGTACTCCCTGGGCCCACCTCAGCACTGCACTGCCTCTCTGCAGGCCTCTGCCTCCCGAGCACTTTATTGGGATTAAACGAAGATGAAAGGCAGAGACCAGTGGTGACAGAGGCTGGAGGGGCAGGGAGGGAGGCAGGAAGCCTTAGCTTGCAGAAGGCAGAGCCACTATTCATGTTTGGGAACAAAGAGCGTGATGACATCTGAGGCCAGAGAGCACAGTCAGATGCACACATGAACTCCATCTGGGTCCTGTTTCCTAGGACAAGTCTCATGCTCTCCACCCAGCTGAGAGACTGGGCCTGGGCCTTGTTCACTTCTGTCCCCCACAGTGTCTAGAGACCTGTGGCCCGGAGGCTCTGTAAGCCACTTCAGTTCACTCCCTCCTCCATGGGTATTTGAGAGAGAAATCAGTAAAGCTGAAAACTGTCGACCGAGAAAAGGACTGACATTCGTCAAAGACCCCGAGGCCCAGAAACAAGCTGATTTCCCCAGGTCACAAAGAAGTCAAAAGAAGCATTGGAATATCAGCATTTGAAAAACTGAGGCAGGTGGATGGATGGAGAATTTGAGGCCAGCCAGGGCTATACAATGATTCCTGGCCAGCCTGGGCTATATATATATAACAAGTTACACACTACAGGTTGAAATTGTGTCTCAAAAAAAAAAAAAAAAAAGAAAAGAAAAAAGAAAGAAAGGAGGGCTAGCAGGATGGCTCAGTGGGTAAAGTCACTTGTGGTGCAGTCTTGGTGACCCGGGTTCGATCCTCAGATCCCATGTAAAAGTGGAAGGAGAGAACTGACTCCACAATGTCGACCTCTGCTCTGTGTGAAACACTTGCCTCACACACCCACACAATTAAAAATAATAATAGTAAATATAATAAACAAAATGAGAGGGAGGAAGAAGAAGGAAGAAGAGGAAAAGAAGGAGGAGAAAGAAGAAGAAGAAGAAGAGAAGTGTTCTTACAGTATCAGATACGGTGATGCAAGCCTGTAATTCTAGCATGCTGGAGGAAGCTGAGACAGGAGGATTGCCATGAGTTGGAGGCTGTTTAGGAAGCCCTGTTTCATAAACCAGAGAGAGAGAGAGAGAGCTCGGGCCCTCGCAGACAAGGATGTATGGGAGAGCTCTTAAAGCCTGCAGCAGGCATGTGGGGCAAAGCAGAAGCTGTGATGGACAAGGGGCGGGACAGACAGGGGGCGGGAATAAGAGAGGGGCTGTGTGTTCCGGTAATCAGCTCCAGAAGCGAGGGAGCAGGCCTTCCCTTCTCATGCAAGAACAGGAAGAACTTCTCTATAACAGAGGGTTTGTTGCAATACGGGGTGTGGGGTGGGGGGGGGGGGGGGGGGGGGGAGGTGGATCTGTTTCTGTTTTTGGTTGTAGCTCATCCTCTTTCAAAACAGCTTCCCTGCAGCTGCAGTAGCTTGGCCGGCAAAGCCTCCTCCAAGTCAGTCCTTGGCCTTTGGAGACGGGAACCACACAGGGAAAAGATGGGAACTTGGGGGAGAGTAAGTTAAAATGACTAAGTGGGACTTTTTTATTTCTCTAAGGAGGGGAATGAGGGTTATTGAGACAGAGTCTCACTCTGTGACCCAAGCTAGTCTGGAACTAATAGCAATTCTCAGACTCCCAAACCCTGGGATTACAGGAACGGGTCACAACATCTCACTTAAGTGTAAGTTCAAACACACTGTCGGTAACAGGTCCCATCTATCTTCTGCTGTCTTTACATAGGTCTGGGGTGAGCAGTGTGGCACAGCATTAAAGAAGACAGGCCACAGGGTTTGTCCCCCAGCCTGCTCTGAGGCTACACGAGTTGGCTCCCGGCTCCCCCCACCCCCCAGTGTAAATTTTCCCATGAAGAACCGTCTTTGCAAAGTAACAGGGACGGCAGAGCCCACAGGGCAGGGTTCTGGCTGGGCCGAGGCTGAGTCTGAAGCTGACCCTAGCCTATAGCCTAACCTCCATTCCACCCCCTGACTTCAGACCTCCATGGGTTTGTCTCCCCGTCGGTGATGTGACGCTGAGGACAGTCAGTGTTGGGTCTACGTAAAGGTTCAATGAATGCTAATTCCTGATTATCAGAATAACGGTTTGTGATATAAATGAAAAGGGGGATGTGACACAGTCAGGGCAGACGCAACTCCTAGTCACCTCCTCAAAGTCCAAGTGGCACTGGGGAGAGGCCTCGGCGGGAAAATGCTTGCGGTGCAAGTGTGAGGACCTGGGTTCGAATCCCTGGAAGTCACAGAAAGCACAGTAGTGTGTGTCTATAAGCCTATTGTTCCTGCCACAAGATGGGGGTCACCGATGGAATCTTTGGAAGCTTGCAGGCCAGCTAGCCTGGCATATGCAGCAGGGACAAACAAAGAAATGCCAACTCAGACAAGGTGGAAGGCAAGGACCTGAGAGTGCCCTCCGCCCTCTGCGTGCTCACCACGGCACGTACTCTCTTACAAAACAAATAAATAGACGCCAAACCGAGAAGAAGGAGCACTCAGCCGCCACGGTGGAGTGGCCCTGGGTCCGTCACGGGCCAGCTGCTAGCCAGGCTAGGCCAGGGCAAGGACACACAGTACCTGACAGACCTTCCCCAGCACTGCCAGGGAGCGGTGCAAGCTATCCACACCCTCCGAGATCCACTGGCCTGGACAAACTCTCCCCCACCCCACAGCCTGCTCTGGATCCAGATCTCCCAGATTCCGAGGGAGCCTGGAACCAGGAAAAGGCAACAGTGTTGGCCCTGGGGAGACTCACACGGGTCATAAAATCCTTGGCCTCTGGCTGTGCTTCAGGAAGTGGGAAGTGTGGCCTTAACAGTACCTGTGCCCCAGGGCACCACGCTCTGGCTGGCTACTGTCCTATCTGTGTCTTCTATGGTTAACCAACCACCAACAATGGCACCCAGGGCAGCTCTGCCACCTGACAGATTCAACGTGATCGATTGCTCTACCACAGCACCCAGGTAAGAGCTGTTTCTTCCACAGACTCCATACCTGACCTCAAAGCACAGCACCCACCCTCCTTGTTTAAGGACCAGGGCCCAAGCGATGCCGACAGGGAAGCTGTTAACACGGCAGTGAAGACCCGGCACTGTCCCCCACCTCTTCAAACGCCACCTTGGCAAGGCATTAGCTAAACATCTTCCCAGTCCCCAAAGGCTTCCCCCCGTGAAGCCTACAATGTTCAAAAGCAACCCGCAAATCCCCAGAGACAGGTCCCGAGAATTAGCTGCTCCCTCTGGATGAAAGTCACTCTGATGTACGTGAACAAGAGGACATGAGGAGGAGACAGACTTGCCTGCCAGCTGCAGGGTCCAGGGCACCAGCAGCAACCGGAGGAACCACCAAGCTGAGAGCCAGCTGGGAGGGTGCAGGCATCCCACCCGGGCCCCACACCACAGAAGCCGGCTCTCCATCCGACAGACGTGAGCCGCCGTGAGCAGGACGCTTGATCAAAGGCTTTCCTTCCTCTTTAGCTCACTAGAGGCTATGGCCCCTGCCCGCAGCCACAGTTCCCTTTTGTGCTGCCCTGAGTTCCTCCTCTGGATGCCTTTCTGCTTCCTCAAGCTGTTCCTCTCCTCAGTAACCCTGACTTCCCTCTGAAATAGTGGGAGCAGCCTTAGTGGGGCTTCCAACAGAGAAGCAGCCTGGGACTCCAACTTGTCCGAGCCCACGGAGTAGGAAAAGAGGAGGGGTGAGAACCTAGGCCTCCCCAGCTTTCTGTGGGCTTCTGTCCTCCTTGGCCCCTTGCAGAGGAGGATCCTGCCCAGGAAACAGTGGTAACCACGCTCCTTCGGTTAGTGCCTTTCACGTCTAAAACCCTAAAATTGACCACAATTCCACCTGCTCAGGTGTCTCCTCTGCAATGTTCCTGCAACCCCTTGAGAAGGTGTCCTGAAGAGTGGGTTTTTTTTGGGGGGGGAGCATAGGAAGGGGAAGGCTGAGGCGGAGGAGTGGCGGACTGTAAGCCTGAAGGGCCTCAGCCACTCGTCTCAGCCTCAGAGGGAACCCTAACACTCCAGGGGTGAGAGAAGGCACTGGCCAAGCGAGGGCCTGGTAAGGCCCTTCAGAGAAACTCCTCTTGATTCGCCTTAACTGTCCTACCCCTCCTGAGGTGGCTCCCCTAACCTGAGTTCACCCCGTGCCCCCAAAACAAGACACAACACACCTTTCCCATCAGCTCTCACTGGCCCCACCTTTCTAGAGGCGCCCGTACAGGGACAATGATAGCCTACTGCCGGAGCCCCAATCCTTAGCAGACTCTGGGGGGAACTCTTGAGGTCCTGGAGCCTTATGTCTGTCTGTGACCTGAGTGGCAGGGTTTGCGTGGGCAGGTGGAGGAAGTGGGCAGGAAGGAAGCTGAGTGCCGGACCTGCTGAGCACCGAGTTTTCCCGTTAGTGCCACTAACCTGAGAGAGTCCTGGACGGCCCCACCCCACCAATGAGAAACTTCAGCCTGAAGCCACTTGTCCATGATATGGGCAAGACTGGTGGGCGTGAACTGCAAGGCCAGACAGATTTATACCTGAATTTCCTTTGCCATTTCTGCCACCGCGGTGGAGGCTGGGCACATGGCTGAGGTCCCACTATGTCACCATGGGGCTTGTGTGGGGGCCTTGCCTAAGTCCCCTCCCTTTGGCCTCTGCACAGGAACAGGGAAAGCTGCCGGGTGTTCGGGAGCAGCAACCCCGAGGCTGGAGTGTGGAGGCAAGCTGCCATAGGCCACCCACCCGCTGAGGAAGACATATGAACAGGAGAAGATGCATCGCGAAGGGGCGGGCCGGGACCCAGGAGGTATCGGCTGTTGATCCATCAAGGTGATACATGATCACGGGTGTCACAGGGAACATGGATAATCTGCTTCATGCCGCTCCCCAGCTCCTGTGGGGAGCAGGTTGTCTAAGCACTTCGGTGCCATGGTGATAAACGTCATGTTAATGCCTCGGTGCGCAGAGGGAGCGTTTTAAAGGCTTCGGTCTGTGCCTCCGTGAGTTTCCTCATGACTTGGCACCTGGAGGTGCCTGAGTGCCAGACTGCATGAAGCACAGAGCCCTGCTTCTCCAACACTAACGCTGTCCCCATGCCTGCCCCGGTGCCAGCTCGCTGCTCCTGCCTGCCTGTGCTTGGCACTGCTTGGCATCCCAGGCAGACAAACCTCAGCCCCTCGCAGCATACCTGCACCTCCACTGCAGACGGCGGGGCCTCCTGGGACCCTGCGACACCCCTAACAAGCCATTCACTCTCCTGTCTCCTGCAGGTCTTCAGCTCGACAGACTTCGTGCCTGGTGAGGAAGTTGCTCAGAGGCCAGGTTCTCCCCAGACTCCCCGTGGGGCTGCTGAGGCCCACATCTATACCACAGCATGGAGCACAGCTGTGAGTGCAAGATGTATACTGAGTGGCTGGTTCACTACGGGGCTTCCGATCTCCCGGGAAGAGGTGGGCACAGGCCTGAGGAAAAGAGCCCCTCTGGCCCAGAGACAACACGAAGGAAATTAAACCACAGCACATTCAGAAACCTGATGACCGCCACAACTTTGCAGCTCCCTGTCACCCAGGACTGTGAGCGACAGGCCAGCTGGGCTCCATCCTGTTCATTGGTTTTTCCTGGCCTGCACCCTGGGCGGGAGCTGTGACTAGGCAGAATGGAGGCCCTGAAGATAGGAAGAGGAAGACAGGAAAGAACTGAGGCCAAGCTCTGGGCTATGCCTTTGAACTTGACACTGTAGATGACCTCGTTGGGGACAGTACCTCTGGGCCATGGCTAGAGTCTCGCTAGGCATCCACCCACTTACCCCACCATCTGTCCTTTATACTTTGCTGGGCACAGCCTCTACCCAAAGCACTGGCCTCCCAAACAGATACAGAAGGGTAAAAGCCCAGTTTTAAAGAAGCCTGTCTAAAGGGAGCAGCAATAACCCAGATCAATTCAGTATGACTGGTGGTCCAGCCTAGCTGTTGACACCAAACACTCTTCACGGGCTTTTCATTTCTAACTTAATGCTCCCAGCAATCCTGTGCAGCAGGTACACAGATTGCTCCCATTTTATAGATGCAGAAACTGAGACACAGGGAAGGCAAAGTAGTTTCTAACCAGTACTCTAGCCCAGTGGTTCTCAACCTTCCTAATGCTGCGACCCTTTAGAGTACCTGAAGAGCAGAATAGCACACAGAGCAAAGAGGGATGTCAGGGAAGGTACAAAGCATGGTGGGCTTCTAGGAGGGCTTTGTGGACAGCCCAATGGCAAGGGCAACCTTCTGTCCTAGGAACACCGGGCTTGCGTTTGGGAAGAACCCTCTCCGGCACCGTGACACTGATCCGCAGTTGGGTGGTGCAGGCCTCCGGCTGAGCGACTCACCGGCCTGACGGGTCTAACTGGACCCTCACCGACACAAGGCAAGAGAACTGTCAGTGACTCTGGGAATGGACACGGATACAATCATGAGCTGGCCCTCAGTGGGCTACCTCCTTACCTGGGGGGGAATGCACTCTCGGCCACTGGAAACAGGCAAGCCCATCTGGAACCCATCACCCCACACGCTGATGGGAGGTTCCTGCCCTGGCAAGAAGCCCAGGCTGGCCCATCTCCAAATCCCTTCTCAGTTCAGGTTGCCCTATATCTTTGGCTGTTCCTCCCATATCAGACCTGGTTTTAAAGGCTTCTCATGCATGCACTTCTTCCACGGTCACAGAAACCTTGTGTGGGAGGAATTATCATTGCCCCTAATTTACAGATTAGCAAACTGAAATTCACAGAGTACAACCCACTTGCCTCAAGCCCCACAGCAAGGAAGCAGCCAGGTAGGAACTTGAGATCGTGGGTCTGCCCTTTGGCCCCGTGGGCTCCCGCAGTCGCCGTGATTTTCCAATCGAAGTTGCTATCCTAACTCTCATTTTACAAATATAATGAGGTAAATAGAATAAACTAGCTGTTTGGAGGTGGCAAAGGGGATCAGAGGGTCTAGGACCAGCACCTGGGTTTTGCCTGTTAAATACATACCCACAACAACATCCATGTCTAGAAATCATGAAAAACAAAGGTAGCTCCGTTTTCAACATTCCCTCCGTGTTCACCATGCATTCTTGTGGGGCTCTTGACACAGCTGTGTCACTAGAAGAAACAAGCACCACCCAGGAAGCTAATTGCTGGAGGTCCCAGGGAGCAGCTGTCAAAGCTGAGACCTGTGCTTCTGCCACGGGATTTCCCTTCTGGCCATGATGGACAGCCCTGGGACTGTTCTGTGCCGATGGCGCCACCTGGTGGCTGACGTGGGTATGCCTCAACTGAGACACTCCTCCCACCCCCATCCCCCACCCCCGTGTCCCTTGCCCCTTTAAGGAACCTGGGCCACTCAGAGGCCACCACCTGGCCAAATTAGGCCCCGACATGAATGGCAGCAGGGTGGGGCAGTGGGACAGAGGTCAGGGACAGGTGGGATACAATGTGTCGAGAAGAACCTAGACCCGGCGCCTGTGGCCTCCCCGCCTTGGTGGGGTGGGGCAGGTAGCCAATCCACTCACTCCTTCCAGACAGCTGCTTCCACTGGAAGCACTTTCTAATCTCTTCTGGGGGCGCCTCCTTCCCAGCTGCTCACTGGCTGCCTGGCAAACCCACCCCATCCTCTTCAGGCACAACTGGGGACTTTCCAGGGGGGGGGGG
>CABHPQ010145309.1:0-17481 GCA_902168405.1 Peromyscus aztecus
TTCTTAAGACCATTTGATTGGAAAGTCTTTTCCCAGCCTTTTATTCTTAGGTAGTATCTATCTTTGAATTTGAGGTGTGTTTCTTGTGTGCAGTAGAAAGATGGGTCCTGCTTTTGTATCCATTCTGTAAGCCTGTGTCTTTTTATAGGTGAATTAAGTCCATTGATATTAAGGGATATTAATGACCAGTGATTGTTCATTCCTGTTATTTTTTGGTGGTAGTATGTGTGTACTTCTCTTCTTTGGGGTTTACTGCTGTGGCATTATCTATTGCCTATGTCTTTGAGGGTGTATCTGACTTCCCTAGGTTGGAATTTTCCTTCTAGTGCTTTCTGTAGGACTGGGTTTTTGGATAAGTATTATTTAAATCTGGCTTTGTCTTGGAACTCCGTCTATGATGATTGGAAGTTTCCTGGATATATTAGTCTAGGCTGACATCCATGGTCTCTTAGTATCTGCATTGCATCTGTCCAGGTCCTTCTGGCTTTCAAAGTCTCCATTGAGAAATCGAGTGTTATTCTGATGGGTTTGCCTTTATAAGACACTTGGCCTTTTTCCTTTGCTGCTCTTAATATTCTTTCTTTATTGTGTACATTTAGTTGTTTAATTATTATGTGGTGAGGGGACTTTTTTGGGGGGCCTAGTCTGTTGGGTGTTCTATAGGTGTCTTGTATCTTCCTTCTTTAAGTTGGGAAGCAAGTGAAATTTTGATTGGATGCCAACCTTCTAAAGCCTTGAAATCAGAAAAGCCAGCCTCCAGAACTGAAGAAAATACATTTCTGGACTGATACGATACCTTATTTTATAGAAACCTGAATGGATTGAGATATTGGTCAAGTGAATGTGGTGATGTGGAATTCAGACTTTGAAAACAGCCAATAAAAGGTTCTGAGACCAGGTCATGATTGATGTGTCGGAGGAATAGCAAGGTGTCATGGATCCAGATTGTGTGAGTAGGTGAAGAAGCATGTAATAAAGCATGATTTAACACTACTATCCATTTCAAAGGTACTAAGGGACAACCAGGTAGGACTATGCAGGGTTAAGGTATCATGAAGTTCTGGAGAAAGCAGAAATAATTGTGTTTCTGTTCTTGACTGTCATGGATACAACCCTTGCCAGCAAGCTCTCCCAAAGTACAACAGATTCCCTAGATTAAAAATCCCATTTAAGTATATTTTATATAATCTAAATCCAGGTGTTTCAAGCTAATTGAACCCCTGAGATCTAGCATAAATTCAGAACACATAGCAAAGGATCGAGGGTGAATGATTCACTGGTGTAAGCATCAGAACCTTTAGACAGTATATTCTGGACTTGTGTAGCCCTCCATGGAAGTATATAAAAAGAAAGTAAGACTAGAATTATAGGCAAGACAATAATTTAGAGAAAATTTAATATAATTGACTAATAGAACAATTGTGGTTAAGGGAAATGAATAAAAGACAAATAAAAGACTTCAAAAGGATTTTATAGTCATTAAACAAGTTCAGGCTAATGTGAAAAAAAAAAGTCTATTGGGGGAATAAGAAATCCAATATTACATTGTCAAAACTTGAAGTTCATTAAATATGATTAGCTTAAGGTACTAAATAGTATGGTTTGGATGCTAAAACGTGGTTAAAAAACAAAGAAAAATTAAAATAAGTTAAGTGAAACCAGATATGCTTGGTTAAAAAGGGAAGAGACAAGTGAAGAAAGTTGGACAAATTGCCTCAGGAGGAACCAGAGGAGAAGCCTGTAACAGTCCTAAGGACATTTAACTCGAGCAACTTTTAGCTGTGTCACAGTTTAACAACAGTGGGAAGGAGGTGACTGCTACATGACCACAACAATCTATGACAGCCTGGATTTGTGTCTTTTATTGTTACTGAGACAAAATTCCTGCCAGAAAGTGATTAAAGTAAGGAAAACTTTATCTTTTCCCATAGTTTCTAAGGTCCCAGTTCACATTCTCCCTCTGGTGTACTGACTCTGGGCCTCTGTTGAGGAAGTTGGAGCACATGGAGGAAGCTGTTGCCCCAAGGCAGATAAGACATAATCTTCAAAGTTACACTCCACGGGGATTATTTCCTCCATCTTAGCCATACCTCCTAAAGGCTCCTCCCAAGTAAATGCCACCAGCTGAGTGCTGAGGGTTCAACTCAGTATCCCTTGAAGGACAGCTCATATAAACTCTTAATGCCTTATGTGTATTTGTGCATACAAAATGGTGAGGACAAAAGATAAAGAAACATTTCAGAGAGGAAGAATCACTTTAGAAGAATGAAAGAGTGACTGAAAGATTTGAATTCTGTCACCAAATGCCTGGGGACTCATTAACAGTTACTTACCTATCAGATGCTGAGTGCCTTACAGCCTCCCTCTTCTGGAGATCCCAAGCCAGCCTTGGAGAGGTTGACACATACACTGGATTTGACACTAGAAACAGTGATTCCATGAGGAATCATGAGGAATAACTTTGAACTGAACCTGTGACAGGCTACCAGACCTTAGCACAACGGACAGACATGCTAGAGACACCAAGGCAACACTGTTCCATGATAAAATGACCCACTATGTTAGGTAACAACTGCAATCTATATTAGACATCCTCACTGCACATTGACACACCAAAGGCTAGTAGTGTCCTAAACTAAGAAACCCACATAGCCTTGTTTAATTCATCATTTGCCAAACTGTAAGAAATCTTATTCTTCAAGCATGAGAAGTTCATTTGTGTCAGAACTGCTAATATGAACAGTCTATTGTAGATAAATAAGCTTTGGGAAGTTTCTAGACACACCAAGAAAGATCACTGAAAGAAAAGCGCTGTGTGCATTCATTGTTTTCCTCACAGGAACCCTCCGTTCTGTTATTTGGGTTTCATATTGTTTTCACACAACACAAGGCAATACTTAACTGGAACTCACTGAAGCAGAGCATGCCTGTCTCCTGGACTGCTATCCACACCACAAAATCTGTTCCTTTCTTTAACAGAGAGGAAAGCTATGGGTGATGTCTCCATTAAACTCTCTCTCTGTCTCTCTTCCTCCCTCCTTCCCTCTATCCCTTCCTCCCTCTCCCTCCTTTGCCCTCACTTCCTCCTTTGTTCTCTCATTCTTTATTTCTTTCTCTCAAAGGAAAGCTTGAAGGGCTGATCAAACTAAAGCAAAGAATAACAACAGGGACTCCAGGGAGCCAGAATATATTAGTGTTCTGATCTCTGGCATTCCAACCTTTTATTCCTCTTGCACTAAAAATTATGTTTTTCCCTTAGTTCAGTATTTAAAACACTTTTCATTTCATAGAAACAATTATGTTGTATATTTTTATTATGTTTTTCTGCTATATTAATTATGGAAAGTGCCCAGTGAGTTGGCTCATTTGGTAAAAGGCACTTGCCCTGTAAGCCTTCTGAGTTTGATCCCAGAGCCATGTAAAGGTGGGAGCACAGAGCAAATGGCACCAAGTTATTCTCTCATCTCCACAAGCGCACTGTGGCACACCCACACACCCACAATCATATTAAATAAGTTTTAAAATGTTCTAAGGATAGTAGCTCTCTAAAGTTGAGTCACTTGATTTAGCTAATGAACAAAGAAGAAAGCTATCTACCTCCTGAGGCTCTTGAAGCAATGGTGGTACAGGTTCTGCCTATTAAGATAAAACAAGACAGCAGATAATGTATGTAGTTTTTGTTTGTTTCAGGTTTTTGTTGTTGTTGTTATTGTTGTTTGTTTGTTTATTCTTCTCCCATATAATACAACCTGACCACATTTCCCCTCCCTCCAAACCTCTCCTCCCATCTCCCCTCATCCCCATATCCACTCTTCCTTTGTTTCCCTTCAGAGAAGAGCAGGCCTCCCAGGAATATCAATGAACATGGAATAACAAGTTACTATAAGACTAGGCACAAATCCTTATATCAGGGCTGGGAAAGAACCTAGAAAGAGCAAATCAATCCCAAGGGCAGATGAAGGAGTCAGAGATACTCCCACTCCCACTGTTAGGAGTTCCAGAAGAACACTAAGCCAACAACTATAACATAGGTGCAGAGCAAGTAGCGAACCCTCGCAGGCTCTGGGAAGGTTGTTTCAGTGTCCTTGAGCCCCCTGGGCACTGTTCTTCTGTGTCCTCGACTCCTCTGGCTCCTTCCTCCCTCTCTTCTGAAGGGAGAGAACCAGTGGAGATCTCCCATTTGGGCTCTCTCTGTGCCTATTGTTTGGCTGTGAATCTTTGCATGGGCTTCCTTCAGCTGCTGGAGGACGCCTCTCGATGACGATTGAGCTAGGCGCCAATCTGAGTATAGCAGATGTAGCATGAATCTTAAAAGTTCTTATTAATAAAATCAAACCTCAGCCAGGTATTGGGGCGAACACTGGAAGGTCAGAGAGACAGAATAAGCCACAGCTATCTCACCTCGCCGGATCCTCAGCTGGTCTTGCTTCCTCAGACTGGAAGCCTCTGTGTCCTCATATCCGAATGACTCTCAGCTGAACTGCTGCTAGAAGCCTGAATGCTTAACCAGCCCAAAATGCTTCTCCAGGCCAAATGCCTCTCCAGGGCAAATGCCTCTCCAGGGCAAATGCCTCTAGTTTCTGGTCCTCACGCTTTATATACCTTTCTGCTTTCTACCGCCACTCCCTGGGATTGAAGGCTTGCTTTCTGAGATTAAAGGCATGTGTCACCACGCCTGGCGGTTTCCAATGTGTCCTTGAACTCACAGAGATCCAGAGGGATTTCTGTCTCTGGAATGCTAGGATTAAAGGCGTGTACTACCACTGCCTATCCTCATGTTTAATATTGTGGCTGTTCTGTCTCTGACCCCAGATAAGTTTATTAGTGTGCACAATATTTTGGAGAACACAATACCACCACAAGCAGAATATCATTAGGAATCATTTTACTAATTTTTTTTTTTCTGTCGTAGGTCTCTGGGATATCTAGTCTCTTGTTCCTTGTCATCCAGGCAGTGTCTAGCATGGGCTTCTTTTTGTGGCGTGGGCCTCAAATTAGACCAGTCATCGGTTGGTCATTCCTACAAGTTCTGCACCTCCATTACCCTCACACATCTTCCCAATCATTCACTAGCCCATGGCATGGGCAACCTCTTCTAACCTCTTTGTATTTGGTTTCTTCATCTCTAATGAAAAGGAATGACAGAGAGTCAGCAATCCTCAACCAATGGGCCAGATCTGGCTAGCAATCAGTTTTATAAATAAAGCTTTATTGGAGTTTTATAAACAAAGCCTCATTCATTAATGTGTGACTCGTTTTATTCTGCAACGGCGAAGTTGAAAAGATTCAAGTAGATATAATAGAGACTGTATGGCCTGTAGTGCTTAAAATATTTACTCTCTAGACCAATGCAGAAGGAGGAGGAGAGAGAAAAGTTTTTGTTTGCTTAATCAGGTTTCTGCCAGCATTGGCATCCCACAGTGCATATCCTTACAGCAGGAGCTTACTTGTAGTTGTAGTACAGGTGTTAGAAGGTGAGTAACTGGTCTTAGAACCCTGCCTCCCCACAATTAAAATATTCCATGCATCTGTAGTCAATTGTTTTGCCACCCACATAATTCTGATGATGAGCCAAACACCAAATTGCTATAAGGAGTTCCAAGTGAACAATTTGAAAATAAGGCTGGCTTTCTGGCCCATGCCTTATGAAAATGTATGATGTGAGTCACTCTCAGGTAGGTATGTACTGTGCTGGCTCCTGATTTTCGCCTTGGAAACTAAAATATTCCTTGGCACAGCTGGCTTTGGGGATAAGGGGAACTGCTTTGACAAACAGATGAACAAACCTTGTTCATTCTGTTTGTTTTACTTTCTGGAAATGCTCAGGTCAAAGAAAAGGGGTCTGCCCCCATAAACACAAACACTTACACACATGCACACACACACACACACTCATAGAAAGAATATATAAAGTATTTTACAGATGCCGCCTGGGTGCACACAGAGAATAGTTGGTTCAACTTCTCTTACAGAGTGCTTGGAGCAACTCAATGTTCAGCAATCACAAGGCTGCTTACATTTGGTAAGCCAGTCACTACCACCTCCTTACTGCTGCTGAGGATTTGCTACAACAGCAAAGGGATTTTCCTGGATAATTTCTCTTAACATTTAACCCAAGGCATTAAAAGTGAGCTACCATTGCAATTTTAACAGAAGAGAATTCATTTGAAAAAATGTCAAGAACATAAAACCTCATTCACTAAGTGATTACAGACGTTAACCTTCAATGTCACAAAGAAATCCTGTGTTTCAGAAGAGAACATTTTTCTCAATATGTGTATGTATTTCAGAAAAGTTATATGTATTTTGACAGTGACATTACTGAAGTTTGGATTCTGAACAATGAATAATTTCACATCAAATACAAAAGAAAATAATAACAATAGTAAAGAAAATAAACCATACTATAATTTTCCAGCAGGTTAACAAGAATGTGCTATTGGTTGATGCTGAGAGATGCTCATGAGTCCTTTATGAAAGACAGCTTCCTGTTTTCATTCTCTTGGATGACAGAGATAATAGACGATCAAGTACTTTGCAGTATGTTGTAACTAAAATCTGAAATGCCCTTCACAGGTTCATGTTTTGAATGCTTGGGACTTCAATGCTGGGCACTGTTTTAAAGACTCTGAAGCGTTTTGGAGGAGGGTGAGGCTGGAAGATGTAAGCCACTTGGGGTGAAACTTGGAAGGTTATAGCTGTTCTTGGTATTGACTGTAGATTCTACTTCCTGATCCCCTAAGATAGAGTAGCTCCTGATAGATTTTTATAACCCCAGATGGCTGTTTTCTCTACCATGCCTTCCTTGCCATGATAGATGCAAAAATCTCTGAAACCATGAGACAAAATAAACTCTGCTGTCTTTATATTATTTCTATCAAGTACTTTGGTCACAACAGCATGAAAGTAACTTAGAGCTGGGCAGAATCCATTTCTCAGTATGTGTACATCACATCCATGTTCATTTCTATAATAGGATAAGAATCCTGGAAAATAGTGTTTTATTGAAAGTTTCAAAAATACTATAGTCTTTCCAAAATCATTGCTGAAATTTAATTTCCAAGGCAATCATATTGTGTATAAACTTCCAATGGTAGGTCTTCCATCCTAAATTTCATTAAGGTTTTTATAAAACAAGATCCATTTACAGTTTGTCACCCCCATTTGTCTTGTGTCCCTTCTGCCAAATGAAGAAACCTAAGTGATGTCATCATGGTAAACAGGCTTGCACACTAATTCAGACTTCACAGATTCTAGAATTATGATGAATTAATTTCTGATATTAGAAAAATATTCAATCTCCAATATTCATGTATCAAGACAGGAATTTTAGAAGGAAACCTAGCTGAAAAGAACATACATCCAGAGCTCCTCAACCAATTACCTCTGTCAACATAAGCCAGAGAAGTAAGCCTTTCCTGTACTTCCTAAGAAGGAAAAAACATATGAGGGAGAATTAACAACAACAAAAACAGCCTTGAAATGATCTTCAACCTCTGAAAGTTCATTCTACCCCATCACACACACACACACACACACACACACACAAAAAAAAAAAAAACAAAAAAAAACAAAAAACAAAAAAACTTTCCATAGTCAGTGCAGGTACTTGGGAACAGGCACTGCCTGGCAACTAGGTATCATGAATGCAGTATTCTACACAGTGCTTACAAAGCTGCAAAGTCAGATGTTCTTTTGATAACTCTCCCTATTTTATGCATAATTTAGATTCTGATCAAAGAAATACATTCAGTAAACAAGGATTTGGAAACTATCTTTCTTTAGTTCCAAAGCTCTTGCCAGTCCTATTACACCCCTCTATGTAAAGAGGTCTTCTTCTTTCAAAGCCAAGTTTTTAAGATTTTAAGGCACAACCTCTGTCAATCTATTTCCCTTAGAAGATGAGAAAACTCTCTGATGTGAAGTAGACAAAGTCTGCACTTCTCTACTGAAGCACCCTTCCTACCTCCCACAAAACACCCGAACATTGCTGTATAGACTTCTTCAGTCATGCCAATCATGACCTAGAAAGATTCAGTAAGAACATGACAATTGGACCCCTTTTCTATATCCCCAGGCTTTAGTGACTCCTTTGATATGTTTGAGCATACCCCAATGATAAACATAAGTTGATATGGCAATCCTGTGAAGCTGAATGCCTTAACTGCAGGTGTGTTTCTCTGCCCAGTGTGAATCCATGACTACCCCCAAAGAATGAAGAAAGACTAATTTTGTTTTCAACGTCAACTCTCCCAACTTTTCAGTAACTAATGTTGTAATGCTCATAGGGACAGAGCTATCTCTACTATCTTCCCTATAACATAGAGATTATGCTAAAGCCCAAACAAATGTCAGTATGCCAGACACACTAAGGCAAGTCAAAGTATAAATGATGAGTTCTTAAACTGTATACATACATACACACACACACACACACACACACACACACACACACACACACACTGTACACCTGCGTATACATATATGTAGGTTAGGGAATCATTGGAAAGTGGGTAGTGTAGTTGGCATTGTATTTGGACCATTAATCAGCTCCCACATAAAGACATAGAGACTTATTATTAGTTATGAATGCTTGGCCTTAGCTTAGGCTTGTCCCACTATCCTTTTAATTTAATTTAACCTGTTTCTCATCATCTATTTTTTGCCTTGGAGCTTTTTATCTTTCCTTTATTCTGTATGTTCTACTTTCCTGCTTCCTCCATGCCTCTCTGTCTGGCTCCTGTTGTCTCTCTGTCATCTTCTTTTCTTTCTTTCCCAAGGCTAAACTCCCCGTGCTTCTTACTCTCCCTACCCTGGAGTTCCACCTCTACCTCTTCCCTTGCTATTGGCCATTCAGCTTTTTATTAGATCAATCAGGTGCCTAGGTAGGTAAGGTAAAACAGCAACATGTCTTTACATAATTAAACAAATGCAACCAACCTTTACATAGTTAAACAAATGTGATACATCTTTGCATAGTTAAACAAGTATTCTGCAACAGGGCAATTGTGATTTTGAGATCCTTTGGGAAGCTGTACTGATAAAAACAAAAATTTATTTACCTAATTTAGCTCCTCTAAAGTCCTTGAAAGCAATTTATTTTCAGTGGTAGAAGGAAATTTTCTTTAGCAAATTTCACACAGAATGTACATATACTTGAGAATGTTATATTCATATTTATGTGCCTGCCTTATTTCATTTAGTATGATTTTCTATGAATTCCTCTACATTGTCACAAACAACAAAATTTCCCTCCTTTTGAAGACTAAAGGGTTTTCCATTGTGAATATGATGGTTACCAGACACATTTTGGTGAAGATATAGAGATGAAGAATTAATAGGCAAAAGGAAAAACTTTCTAGTTGGCACAAGAACAGATTTGGGAACTGTGGGCTTTGGGGTGGTAAATAGTCAAGGAATAAAAATATATACCAATAGCTACTTGATCTAATGCCACAACTTTTGAGCCTGTGGATTCTTCTAGGAGTTAAAGCATATTGGAGAAAGGCTTATAAATCACTACTGTGTTTTCCTGCTGAGATAAGTATCGTACAGCCTCTCTGGTCACCCTTATCTAATGAAAATACATTTTGAAAAGATAATCCAAAAGACACCCACATACATTTGTGTCTGTGGAAGTTTAAGTGAGGTGTTTTTTTTTAATAGAATAAAGACAATAACTCTGAGGTGATATTCATGTCACCATTTTTTTTAAATTTATCCCTTGTTTAGTTGGCCATTTATCTTAATTACTCTCCTTCAGCATTTAACATGGCATCTTAACTCTTCCAGGTGTCTCATTTCTATTCCCATGTTCATCTCTGTCACTCACATGCTGCACCCCAAGTTCCCCTCAATAATTTTGATATGACTGTGCTGTGTGTCTGTATACAGATGATGGCTTTCTAGGGAACTGTCCAGGAAGGAAGTACCCGATTAGTTCTGACTGCTAATAGTTTGTGTTTGGGGTCTTCTGCCTCTTACTAATTTTGTATTTTTGGCCACATTACCAAAAATCTCTAAGATTTTTTTCTTATTTCTGAAAAAATGCCCTGCTGTTTGCTCTGTACATAGCATTTGTTCAATAGATGATTATTGTTAATGTGTTTATGGTTAACATACTCTAAAATTCTTACATTTTAAGCAAATAACTTTTAGTAATTCATATTTTCATAAGTTTAAAAATTGTACTGAGGCCAGTAAAATATCTCAGTGGATAAAGGAACTTGCTTCTGAGCCTGATAACCTGAGTTTAATCCCCAGAATGGAAGGAGAAAACTGATTCCTCAAAGTTGCCCTGACCTCCACATGTGTCCCATGACACACTCATGTTCCCCTACCCACAAACAAACAAGCAAGCTACCAAATCAAAGCTGAATCTTTTTTTTATTATTTATAATACTAGAGCCAATAGCAAGGCATGAAAAGTTTCATAACAGGGACTGGCATAGTCACTCAGCTTTTCAGAGAGTGTACTGCTTTTACAGAGGACCAGAGTCTAGGCCCCAACATCCATGCCAGGGAGTTCAAACTACCTGTAAGACCAGACTCAGGTCATATGACAACCTATTCTGCAATCTACACTCACGCGAACCTACCCCCACAGAGATGAACATGCATGCAGATAGTTTTAAAATCATAACAAAATAAAAAACAATAGTGAGAATTAGTGGCAAGATGTAGGCCAAAAATTCTGCTGTCTAGAACCCATGGTTCTTCTACTTCCCAAACAACCAAATGCCAAACCTGCACCAGACCATGGACTTTGTTCTTGTATTTCAGAGTGGCTGCTTTCAGTATGACACTAGCTGGGAAGTAGAACCCAGGTTCTATATGCTGATGTCTTCACCCTTAGTTTTCCTCCATGACTTTTGGTTTATAACTTGGTTCCTAGTGCTCCCACTTACTTAGAAGTATTTCCTAGACCCAGTCCACCCTCCATCATTAGCTGCTCAGCTACCTGGCAAGTCTGACTGCAGAAAGGAAGAGTGGAAATGCTTTTCTTGGCTTAAATCAGTAAACTTTTACTAAATGTCTAACACATGGTGAGTGCCCACACCATAGACATAAAAGACACAATAAATTTGGCTTCATTACACTGTAGTCTTGTATAAAGAAAGCTGAAATACAGAGTTTAGCTGGTCAAGTGACAAAATGTGTATTGTCTTGAACAAAGTTCAGGTTCAATACAATCTATGCTAGTCCTGTGTTTCTTCCCTCTTCCTCTTCATTCTCAGCAAATGCTTGAGAGATCGTTTCTAATTGAAATGTATTTTCCTGGTAGGAAGATCATCTGGCATACATATTTCCAACAATTTTCAAAGAAATAAATAAATAAACAAATTGCCTTGCCATTATGGACAGACTGTGGGTGGTCATTCTGAGGTTAGTCTCCAGAGCAGAAGACAGCCATTCATGCTTTGCAAAGTCCCAAACAGCTAATTAATCACACTCGGAACTCAGACACTCTTTTAATCTTCTTGGAAGGGTAGTGCAGCAATATGAGGTATAAACTGTGTTACACACAAGTCTGGGAAAGTAGACAGAGGGCACACATAAAAATAAAAGAGAAACTAAACCTGTGGCAGCCGTGAAGCCTAGGTGCCTTTTTTTGCTGACCACAGTCTGACTCACATCCATTCATTCTGTGCAGGCTTCATTGTTATAGCAAATGCAGCTGGGTAAATGCAAGCACATTACAACCTCTGATGCAAAGCCAAGGGACAACTGCCTCACTTGTTCAAAGTTGGCTGCCTCCCCAGCAGTAAAATGTTCACAGAAGACTGTGTATGAAGAACACCTGAATTCTTGGGGAATTCATCATTCATCACCATTTTCTTTTTAAATGTAGAAATATTTTTTCTGTGGTCTAATGCCTATTAATAGACTGTTAATTATGGGAGAAGCTGTTCAGAAGAAGCTAACCTTTCTCGTGTAGCATGATCACAAGAGTGCAATAAGTGCTAAATTTTGTCATCTGCCACCAGCCTGAGAATAGCTGTTTATTGTGTTTTATCCACTTTCAGACTGATGTTAATTGGGAAAGCACTTACATTCACAAAACTGTGCCTCATTTTGTACACAACTGCTACCAATAATAAACAGTGGGTGGTTATATGCCTCAAGTCCTTGTGGGAAGATCACCTTCCAGCCATTTGTTTCCTATTTGCTGGAAACCAGGAACTTCTGAAGTCACTGTGTATAATATTGCAGCTATTTAAACATACTTCCTTTTAAAGAATTCAAGAGACATAGATTCAGACATCCTCATCTAAGTGGGATTGAGACAATGACAAGGCTCCATAGTTCACATCTAGACACTCTAATTGTCCACAGACAACTCACAGAGGCATATTTTAAATCCTAAGGAGAAATAGAGCAACATTACATAAACCTTAAGAAGTTGGCCAGCACTACATATTTATGAATACTGAGGTTTGTTTTTGTTTTTCCTAACTATTTAACAGACAGAATGGCTAAATAGTAAGGATTGCCATGAAAAAAAAATATTGTAGGCTTATTGGTTTCAAGAGAAACCAGAATATGTGGGAATGTCTGATGTAGCCCTGATGTCAAGAACATAAGGTTATATATGGTGTTTGGTACATTCTTCATACCAGAAAACATAAAGAAGATGAAGAAAAACCATTTCTATAAAAACTCATAAAAAAGGAAGCCACAGATCAGGATCTTAAGTGTCTCCTGATCCCTAGGCCAGTAATAATCTCCAAGATCCTAAGGACTTACCTAAGAAGTGAGTAAATAAATGGTGCCTAGTAAGGCAGTGTCATGCAATCTCCACTTTGTATTGTAAACTGTCTGTAGAGGGGGTTTTGAAAACAGAAAAGAGGTGGAAATTGCTGCTTCTCAGTCCATCTTTGTTCTCCTGTTTCAGTCTAGAGGTCCTTGGGCTGTATCTTTGGAACAAATCTCTTTGAAAAGAATTGTTCACAGACAAGGAAGTCAATAGCTAAGCAAGGAAATGCTTAATAGTTATATCTTTTTGAGAAGCAAGAGATTCTTAGGAATTAAATGTGAGAGTTGAACTGACTTGTGGTATTTGTCCATAGATTTAGACTATCAAGACAAGTAGCTAAAACAGAAGCAAAAATAAATAAATAATAAATAAATAAATAAATAAATAAATAAATAAATGAATAAGTAAGTAAATAAACACCCCTTCTCACACTCTTACAGAGCAGAGCTAATTGGATTAAATTAAGATACCAGGAACTGCAAATGTATTCTCATTTTGACAATAAACTCTTAGTAAGGGAAAGGCCATCTTAGGACAGAGACAAGCATAATTCGTGATCCCACCATAGGAGCAAATTTGGTGTTCCATTGGAGAAACAAACAGAATTTTGCCATTGTATTGTGTGCTTTTCTGTTGCTGTGACAAAACACCATGACCAAGGCAACTTTTAGAAGGATGAGTTTATTTTGGCTTATAGTTCTACAAGGTTAGAATCTACAATGTCAGGGAAGAGACAGTAGGCAGGTATGGTGGCTGGAACAGGATGCTAAGAGCTCACTTGTTGAACCACAAACACAAAGCTGAGGGCAACCTGAGAGGAGGGTGAGGCCTAAAGTGCATATAACCTACCCCCAGATACATACTTCTTCAAGTAAGGCCACACCTCCTGAACCTCCCAGCACCATCCACTGAGAACCACGTGTTCAAATGCCTCAGCTTATTGAGGGGACATTCTCATTCAAACCACTACTGCCTCATATAGGATATTTAATGAAACATTAATTTCTTCAGTTGGTCCTAAAATATCTGTAGGAACAAAACACATTGGCTAGCCCCAATTCCAATTACACTTTGGAGGCACTCCCTCAAAACAAGGACTAATTCATAAATGCACAGAAGTTCTTGTCTTTGGGACAGAACTTCAGGAGTAAGATTAATCACATTCTGTGACTGCAAAGAAGAATCATGCCAGAAACTGATAAAACAGGACTCTTTCTCCCAGTCTTTTCTGATGTGCACCTAAAATTTTCCTGTACTTTGTGACTTCCTTTCTTCTTAGGACATCTTCACACTAGAGATTTTATTCAACCATTGTCTTTAAAGACCATCTATCCACTGCTAATAGATTTCTCCAAGTGTATTTCTTCAAGATAAACAGACCTCTTGCTCAACTCCAGATTCATATATCACTTACCAGGCAAGACTCTCTACCTGTATATGTAATAGGTATTTCAGTTCTGAGACACAAAAACAGATCCCAAGCCTGTTCTACATCTTATGACTGTGAAATTACCCTGTCTCCCAAACCATAATCAGTGTAAATTCTAGTGATCGTGCTCCTACTTTTATCCCCAAAGCACATCCTCCTATAAATTTTGATCTTAACTGACTGAAGTTTCATTATCTTCTTCCTTCTCTCTGTGCCACCAGCTATAAGCCATCACATCTTACCTAGAAACAGTGTTGAACCTAACATCATTTCTTTCACTTGGGTGCTCATTTATTCAGTGTCCCATACATAATCTTTAAAACACAAATGATGATCTTCCTTATTAACTGAACCCAACAGTGACATACAAGTGTGTCAGAGAAAAACTGAAACCTTCCTCCATGTTCCTCCCTAAAGACTCCCTGGTCTCCCAAATTACAATTCTCACCCATTCCTCTCCAGTCCCTTCAAAGGCACTCCTGTTGTCCTGTTTTATTTGTCAACTTGACACAAGCTAGGCTCACAGAAGAAAAGTGAGTCTCAAGTGAGAAAATGCCTCTTTCAGATTGGTCTGTGGGCAAGTCTCTATGCAAGTATTCTTGGCTGATTGATGTGAGAGGGACTGGCTCACCACAGCCAGACCTGTCACTGATACTCACCCAGCAAACTTTACTAGTGTCTTTCAATGGAATTAATTACATGTGTAGTATAGTAGGTATTCACATCTCTATTTTTGTAACTCTTTCACCAAAGTCTTGATTTGCTCCAAACCAGGGCAGGGTAGATGAGTACTGTTACTTACAGCCTATCAAAACCCATCACCCTGTTCATTGGCCAAGAGCATGAGACATAAATGGAGAACAGGATTTAGATAAATGACATAATGGTCAACATTTGAGGCTGGTCATGTAATGAAGTATAGATATGAAGCTTTATGTTTTTGGCTTTCATAAGTTTGGGCCAATAAAATTCTCAGTTGTGCCATTTACAGTAGCAAATGTTCCATGTAGTCAGCTATTTAGAAAACAAACAAACAAAAAACAAAAGCTGTAGCTTGTTTCTGCACTGATACAACCGGGAGGACTATTTACAATTAGGTTTAGCAAGCTGTGTTCAACTGTGGTTTTATCTTGGGTAATCCAATGAAGTTTATAACAATATTGCCCTTATAGGTGGCTATGCATAAACTACAGATGGCTGTTTTAGGACAGCACAAGTCTCCCTAGAAGTAGATACCATCAATGTAAATACTACACTGTATTAAAAAAAAGAGATGCTAGTGTATAGTCTTCAATTTTTTTTGACAGTTTTCATGTTTCCTCGCTATATCTTACTATTTTTCAGGCAAGTCTGCATAGTGAGGATATTTAAATTTTAGAACACTGAGTGCTCTAACCATTAAAGTACCCTCCTGATATCATTATCATTGCAAATCTTGGACAAGAGGAAAAGTGAAGTGTTCCCTTGTGTTTCTGGCAACAGAGATTAGAGGAAAAGTAAGAAACACAAAGAAAACTCTCCTTTGGACATTGTGGTATCTGTTACGTTTATGCCAATAGTGTCCTCATAGGGTATCCAACTCACCTGCCAATAAACTTTTCAAATGCAAACATAGCTGTTTCAAGCCCACACCCCAGCCAATTCAATACTGGACTTCACACTCTTTGCTACTGTCCTTTGTCTAATCAAGCTAGACCAGGTATACGACAACTGGGAAAGCCTCTGTGACTCAGCTATCCAAAAAAGCCTGTGATAAACCCATCTCATTGATTCATTGGAGACTGTAAACATCATTTCCCACATATCTCCCTCCTACTGTTGCCTGCTGAGTGATTCTGACATTTCCTGAAGTACCTTTCTAATATAGCATGCTCTTCTCCTCTTGAGAACTGTAAGGATACAATGGCAATTGCTTCTTGATCTGATGGCCTAACTATACTTAAAATTTTATTAGTATCCTCTGTTCCCAATGCTTCCTCTACTGGAGTTTTAGAACAGCTACTTAAAGGAACAAGTACCTGTCTCTAGTCTTTCTAAGATGGTGTGGTCAGGTGTACAAATTAACACATACTTATAAAGATAAAGGCCAGGAATAGAGCCCAACTGAAAGACTGAGAATTAATTCTAACAACACTTCTGCCCCAAGCAATTTGCCACCAGAGCAACAAGGTTTCTGTGAAGTACTGTGATCTTAGCTAGAGAGCTACAGTGGTAGATTCCATGTGAAGAGTCTTCAGGGAAGTGTTGTGGATATTTTGATCTCATTATGATGCTCCTCAGATTAACAATAAAGTTTGCTTTGAATCAGAGCGCAGAGCTAGCTACCAGGTGACCAAAATTAGTCATAATGGTTTGGAGGAATGACTACAGCTGGAGAGACATAGGAAGTAGAATGGTGGGATTTACAGAGAGTCTTACCCTTTTTGGATCAAAGAAGCAGAAAAAAAGGAGGTCACTGGTCACATCTCTGCCACTTCTCTGATCATTTAGGTTCTTACCCTGATACTTAAGTCCCATTTTTTTTGCTGATAAAAAATAAGTAGATAAACACTTCATCTGGCAACCAACTCAGGGCAGGAGATCATGAGGTAGCCACTCAAAACTGACTTTGCAGCCACAGAGCTGCCACTGCAGCTGGCTTTTCCTCACTCCCTCCAGGGCCTCTATGAGAGTCCAGGATTTCCCTGTTACAGAATCTCTACAGCAGCCTCCAGCTACCACCCATCACCAGCACCAAATTCCATCAGTGGCTGAATACTTCCTACCGTGTGGCTACTTCCACGTGTCCCCTGTGTTTGCTTTTTAGGCAGCTGGCTCCCTCTCCCTGTGCATTGCAGGCTTCCCCTGGACCCCTCCTTGGGTTGAGATCAGCCAATTTTGTGAGACTCCTGGGAATGTTTAATGGGGAGGAATTAGTTTTAAAAAGCCACAACAACAAAGTTTTCACCCATGATAAGAGTGAGAAACAATGTAACAATGCAGGGAGTTGTGTCTTTGTATGGTTCCACAATGGATGGTTTGAAATGGAAAAAATTAAATGAAGGATAATCAGCTTAGCTAGGATTGACATAATGTTATTATAATAATTATCAGTTTGGCCATTCATGTTTTATCCTTAAAAATGTTGTTTGCTATTGCTGTCAAATACAAAAAAAAAAATTGACTGATAAGGTACAAGCCATAGGAAGATCTATTAATGAAGCTAAGAAAAATATACACACAGAGATAGAAGAGTTTAGAGCAAAATCAACCACACTACTACATTAAGAAACTGAAGAGGTGTGACCCAAAGTTA
>CABHPQ010145309.1:17581-36875 GCA_902168405.1 Peromyscus aztecus
TTCGAGGCCAGCCTGGGCTACCAAGTGAGCTCCAGGAAAGGCGCAAAGCTACACAGAGAAACCCTGTCTCAAAAAACCAAAAAAAAAAAAAAAAAAAAAAAGAATGACTACCAGATGATCAGTATCATACCCAAGGATACTCAAAAATTAACTGGGATCCTATAGAAATGTTAGATTTGAAGAAATTTAAGGAAGCAATGGTTTCATATGGTATGCATTCACATTTTGTGAAGCAGATGTCAAATTCATGGGCCACTTGGAACAGAATTATTTCACAAGACTGGAGAGATTTAGTTACAGCAATATTGGAAGCTGGTTCTTAGTTAAAATGGAAAACATGTTAGAGGAAGCTAGGAATATAGAACAATGAAGTAAGGTGAAAGGTATGGAAATTTCCCAATATCAGCATCTTGGTAAGGAACAATTTGCTGATTTGCAAAGACAGATTACATCTTGTGATCACAACCTTGGCTCTGTTCCATATAGCAGCTTTGGATGCTTGGGACAGGGTTAAAGAATCATGAAAGAGGACTGAGTTATTTATTAAAATTATATAAGGCCCATAATAAACCTTCACTGATTTTTTTTAATAAAGATTGACTTCAACTATGAAGAGAAGGATATCAGATCCAGAGGTTAAACAATATTAATTGAATCTTTTGCTTTTAAAAATGTTAATTCAGAATGCAAAAGGATGATTAGGTATGGTGATACTGTGTTTTCCAATATATTGTGCACTCTAATAAACTTATCTGGGGTCAGAGAACAGAATAGACACTAGATATAGAAGCCAGAAAATGGTGGCACACACACCTTTAATCCTAACATTTCAAAGGTAGAGATCTGTTTGGATCTCTATGAGTTCAAAGCCACACTGGAAACAGCCAGGCATGGTGATACATACCTTTAATCCCAGGAAGTGATGGCAGGAAGCAGAAAGATATATAAGGAGTGAGGACCAGGAACTAGAGCCTGTTAAGTTTTTAGGCTTTTGAACAGCAGTTTAGCTGAGATCCATTTGGATAAGGACACAGAGGTTTCCAGTCTGAGGAAACAGGATCAACTGAGGAATTGGTGAAGTGAGGAAGCTGTGGCTTGTTCTGCTTCTCTGATCTTCTAGTATTCACCCCAACACCTGACTCCAGGTTTGTTTTTATTAATAAGACCTTTTAATATTCATGCTATAATTAGGCCTTTAAAGGCAAGATCAGCACCAATAGATGAGTGGAATAGAAATACAGCTGATATTGGATCTTATGCTTATGATGATTCTTGGGTAGGAGTAGTGATTTCTAAAAATTTTAAGAAAAATTAAAAGGTTAGATATTTTAATCATGGTAAACCAGGTCATCTAAAAGGGGATTGTAGGCCAGTCATTCCTAGAAACAATGTATTTTCTAGAGATAATCCAAACAGAAGGCTCCAGCCATCTGAAATATACAGAAGGTATGACAAAGGCCAACATTGGACTAATGAATACAGATGAACATGAAACAGATAAGGTAATCCTTTGTCACCAGGAAATGGCTCAGGGGCCCTCTTACATGTGCCTATGTCAAATTTGGTTCAACTGTTTCATTAGCATAGGGGAAACTCCTCCACAGAACAATTAAAAAAGAGACTTAATGTCTAGTGTGAAAAAAACCATACTCAGGATGACAGAATGCTTCATTACATAAAACAAAAATTTCAGAAGAGACCATAAAACAAATATGTTGGCAAACTTCTATAAATTAATCTAAGACCAAAGCTAAAAGTACAAAGAAATGGCATTGAAATTGAGGGGTTAGTAGACACAGGGACAGATATAACAATAATTTCACTGAAATTCTGGCATCCAAACTGGCCTCTTCAGAAGGTAAATTTTCAGTTTCTAGGAATTGGAACTTTATCTCAAGTCAAACAAAGTGCAAGATGGATTGAGTGTATAGGACCAGAAGGATAGAGGAAAACTAAAGCCATATGTGACTAATATAGCAATGGATTTATGGGGATGTGATTTGTTACAGCACTGGAAAACCCAGGTTAACTTTTCTCCAATCTCAAAAACACACCATAAACTAATATATACTTCCTAGAAAAATATTAAAATGTATTATCAAAACAGTCACTGACTGTTCAGGTTGTACATAAGCAGGACACTTCCGCTGCTGATCTTTCAAAGGTACCAACAGCTCTATTTTTAAAATGGTTAACTGACAAACATGTCTGAATGGAACAATGACCTTTGACATAAAAAAATTACAAGCATAAGAACAGCTGGTGCAGGAGCAGCTAAGCGCTCAAAATATTGAAGTTTGACTAGTCCTTGGAATTCTCCTATATTTGTCATTAAAAAGAAATTCGGAAAACAGAGAATGTTAACAGATTTAAGAGGCATAAAAAAAGGTAATTCAGCCAATGGGCTCTTTACAGCCTAGAATTTCCTGCCTTTTTTATTACCTAAGGGATGCTCTATTATAGTGATTGATATAAAAAACTGCTTTTTTTACTATACCTTTACAAGAAGAAGAAAGAGAAAAAATTGCCTTCACAGTGCCTATTTATAATGATTCCCACCCTGTTAAGTAAGATATTGGTGGAAAATTCTTTCACAAGGGATATTAATCAGCCCTATATTTTATCAATATTTTGTACAGCAACCATTGGAAATAATTCACAAAGTTTCCTCAATCTATAATTTACCATTATATGGCTGATAGGTTGCCAGTTGATTCAGACTCAATACCTTAGAAGAAGTGTTTAAAGAGGTAAAAAAAAAATGACTTGTTTGTGATTACAAATTGCTACTGAAAAAATACAAAGAGGAGATTCTATTAATTACCTAGGATATAAGATGAGTTTACAAAATTTCAACCACCAAAAGTACAAATCAGGAGAGATCAATTACAAACTCTTAATGATTTTCAAAAATTGTGGAATGTTATTAACTGGTTATAGCCCACAATTGGATTGACAGCTCAAGAACTGAGTAATTTATTTCAAATCTTAAAAGGTTGTAAGGAATTAAATAGTCCAAGAAAATTATCATCTGAGGCTGGGAGAGAACTGGAATTGATAGAAATGAAATTATAGTATGCACATATGGATTGTTTAGATCCAGAGCTTGATTGTATTCTGGTTATTTTACCTTCTATGCATTCTCCTACATGAATTCTTATGCAGAGAGAAGATAGTGTCTAAGAATGGATATTTTTACCATACAAACAGAGTGAAAATTTAAAGACCTATGTAGAAAATGTTTCATAATTTAATCTGAAAGGAAAATAAAGACTTCATCACTTTGCAGGAACAGACCCAACAGAAATTGTGGTACCTTTTACTAATGCTGAAATTTTCTCATTATGGGCAAAAAATGAACATTGGCAAAGAGCTTACAGTAATTTTTTGGAGAGATTAGCAACAAATATTCCCAAAGCAAGAAACTTCAGTTTATAAAGAGAGCTAATTGTATCCTTCCTCACATTGTATGGGGAATACCAATTTCTGTAGCCCCTACGTTCTATACTGATGCATATAAATCAGGAAAGACAGGTTATAAGTCAGGAAATTTAAATGAAGTTGCTCAAACCCTTATGACTTTGCTCAAAAGTCAGAATTATATGCTATTCTCTTGGTACTGTTAGATTTTCCAGAACCTCTTAATATAGTTACTGACTCTCAATATGCAGAAAGAGTTGTTTCGCATATTGAAATCACTGAACTTATTCCAGATGACTCAAAATTAACTTTGTTATTTATTCAATTACCAGAAATAATCAGAAATAGAAATCATCTGTATATAACCCATATCAGATCCCATAAAAGTTGACCAGGCCCTCTAGCACAAAATAATGATGAAATCAAACAGCTATTGGTAGGAAACTTCCAAGAAGTTTCACAATTTCATGAGAAACACCATTGTAACAGCTAGGGCTTGAAATAAGATTTTTCATCACTTAGCAACAAGCCAAGGAAATGTGCTACTTGTTCTTTGTGCAACCAAACTTCACGACCTAAAGGAAGTAACCCAAACGTTATGAAATGAATGAAATGAAATTTGGCAAATGGATGTGTTTCATTTTGCAGAGTTTGGAAATAAGTGCACCATACTGTACATATGTATTTGTAGCTTAAGGTTTTTCTGCCTGGCCCACAGTCAGGATAAATCTCTTTCACCTGCCAGTCCCACAGCCGCTCAGACCCAACCAAGTAAACACAGAGACTTATATTGCTTACAAACTGTATGGCTGTGGCAGGCTTCTTGCTAACTGTCCTTATATCTTATATCAATCCATTTCTATAAATCTATACCTTGCCACATGGCTCGTGGCTTACTGGCATCTTTACAAGCTGCTTGTCCTGGTGGTGGCTGGCAGAGAGTCCCTCTGCCTTCCTGTTCTTTTTATTCTCTCTGTTAGTCCTGCCTACACTTCCTGCCTAGCCACAGGCCAATCAGTGTTTATTAGCAACACATTTGCCATATAGAACATCCCACAGCATGTATTCATATTTTAATGGGCATCTGCTTTGTGTTTTGAAAAGGTTGCTTTTGTAATTACACAATTTTAGAAGTTATGACCATCCTAGTGATACCTGTTCAAATTAAGTCTGATAACACTCCAGCATATGTCTCTAGTAAAATGAAACAATTTTTGCATATTACATCATAAAACATATTACAGGTATCCCACACAATCCTATAGGACATGCAGTTATAGAAATTTCCAGTTGTACTTTTAAAGTTATGATTAATACACAGAAATAGGTAATAAATACATGCAGAGATAGATTTTACAATGCTTTATTAACTTTAAAATTTTAAATGCTAATGAGAAATGAACATTGGTTGTGGAGAGACATTGGATAGTAGGAAAGACTGCTGAATTAAATCACCCTGCATCCTTTAAAGATGTGTTGATCTCATAATGGAAATCATGATGCGTGTTGCACTGGGAAAGAAGTTTTACTTTTGTTTCTACAGGAGAAGAAAAGTTATGAATAACATCAAAATGGATAAAGATTAGATTTGGACAAGAGAGACCACTGGATTTTAAGTGGTGATAGTTCATCAAACATCATGGCCATTCAATCTGTGCCAAGGTTCATGCTAGAGATAATTAGGCATCCAGCCTTAGAGACAACTTTTGAATAAGGTCAGTCCTCCAGGCTTAGAGACATTCTCCAAATAAAGGCAAATAGAGAGCAGGAAGCCCTTGCTTAGGGAAAGGGAGTCCTCCATGTTGCTGAGCTTAGAGTAAGCTGCCAGACTATGGAAGAATTCAATCACTGAGCAGCAGGGCCTCTGAACATACCTGTGACTATAAACACATATCACACACATGGTTGAACATACCATGTACATGTACAAGTACACCATGCTCACATACAGATACATATCACACATATCCATGTCTCCTACATACCATGCCCCACATGAGCACACATCCCTTGTCCAGAAAACACACAGATACTCCATTCACATTTTAATTCTGTGAAAAGAATCTAGGTAAAAATGAGACTATACAAAGAATTAACCAGAAATCTCCATGTCAGTTAACCGTCTACAAAACTTTTCTCTTTTATTTACTTGCCAACTGTTCCCCAAAAATTGTGACCAGAAGATTCAGGAAACAAAATGGACTGTGTTAATTAGTAAATTAGAGAAATCATGTGCTTATTAGAAGACAGGTTTTTCAGAAATAAGCCTCAGACAACTGGTGCTTTCCACATTAGCTTCCTTCCACTGGTCAGTGTTTTCCACTATTTTTTACTAACTAAATTTTTTCATTTATTTTACACCCCACTGCAGCTTCTCCTCTCACTTCCTCCCATCCCCTCCCCTACTTCCCTAAAGCACTACTCCTCTATTTCTATTTAGAAAGAGCCAGGCCTCCCATGGGTGCCAGCAAGGTATGGCATATCAAGTTGAGGTAAGACTAAGCTCCTCTCCTTGTATTAAGGCTGGACAAAGCAACCCAGTGTGAGGAACAGGTTCCAAAAAGCCAGTCAAAGCATTAGGGACAGGCCCGATTCCCACTGCCAGGAGTCCCATAAGTAGACCAAGCCACACAACCATCACACATGTACACAGGGCCTAGGCCCATCCTGTGCAGACTCCTTAGCCATTGGTCCATAGTCTTTGAGCTCCTATGAGCAGGCCATTTGCATCAGTGGGTTCCCTTGTGACAACTCTGACCCTCCTGGCTCTTAAAATCCTTCCTCCTTTTCCTCAACAGAATTCCCTGGGTTCAACCAGTGCTTGGCTATGGACATCTGCATCTGTTTCCATTAGTTACTGGATGAATTCTCTCCAATGACAGTTGGAGTACCTACCAATCTGATTATAGGAGATGGCTAGTTTAGACTATCTATCCACTAAGAGTCTTAGCTGGAGTCATCCTTGTAGATTTGTGGGAGTTTCTCTTTCATCAGGTTTCTACCCGACCCCAAAATGCCCCTACCATCAAGTCATCTCTTGTATTACTCTCCTCCTCCATCTATCCCTCAACCCATGTCTTGTATTACTCTCCCCCTCCATCTACTCCTCAACCCAATCCCTCATGTTACCATCCCCATCCACCCCAAGTATACCCAGCAGATTTCTTCTATTTTCCCCTCCCCAGAGAAATCCATGTGTCTCCCTTTGGACTCTACTTGCTACTTAGCCTCTCTGAGGATATGGACAATATCATGGTTATTCTTTATTTTACAGTAAATATCCATTTATGAGTGAGTACTTGCCATATGTGCCTTTTTAGGTCTGGGTTACTTCACTCAAGATGATTTTTTCTAGTTCCATCCATTTGCCTTCAAATTTCCTGATGTCATTGTTTTTAACATCAAAGTCATACTCCATTGTATAAATACACCAAAATTTCTTTTTCAGTTGAAGGGCATCTAGGTTATTTCCAGATTCTGGCTATTACAAATAATGCTGCTATGAACACAGTTGAGCAAGTGTCCTTATAGTATAATTGAGTTTCCTTCGGGTATATGTCCAAGAGTGGTATAGCTGGATCTTGTGGTAGCTTGATTCCTACTTTTCTGAGAAACTGCCATATTGATTTGCAAAGTGGTTGTGCAAGGTTGAAATCCCACCAGCAGTGAAAGAGTGTGGAAGAGTTATTCCACATTCTCTTCAGCATAAGCTGCCATTAGAGTTTTGGAACTTAGCCTTTCTGACTGGTATAAGATGGAATCTCAGACTTATTTTGATTTGCTTTCTGTTATGGTTAATGGTCTTGAACAATTCTTTAAGTGTATCTCAGCCATTTGAGATATTTCTGTTGAGAATTCTGTTTAGATCTGTACCTCATTTTTAATTGGATTATTTGGATTATTTGATGTATCAATTTCTTGAGTTATTTATATGTTTTGGACATGAGCCCTCGGTCAGATGTGTGTGGTGATATTTTGTTTGTGCTCTAACAAATAAAGCTTTCCTGGAGATCAGAGTGTGGAGCTAGCCACTAGAGGCCAGGCAGTGGTGGTACACACCTTTAATCCCAGAACTTGGGATCTCATGCCCTTGATCCCAGTACTTGGGAGGAGGAAACAGAAAGTGATATGGCTGGGAAGAGAGAGGAAGTGATAAGGCAGGGTGGAGACAGGAGCTCGACCCTTCAGTCTGAGGATTCCTAGAGGTAAGAAGTCTTTCTAGTGACTGGCTGCTCTGCTTCTCTGATCTTTCAGCTTTCACCCTGATATCTGATGCCAGGTTTTTATTATTAAGACCGATTAGAATTCACACTACATATGTGGGTTGGTAAAGATCTTTTCTTATTTTGTAAGCTGCTGTTTTGTCTTATTGACAATGTTCTTTGCCTTACAGAAGCTTTGCAGTTTGAGGAGGTCCCATTTATTAATAGTCTATCCCAGTGTCTGTGCTACAGGTGTTCTATTTTCCACTTTCTCTTCTATCAGGTTCAGTGCAACTGGATTTATGTTGAGGTAGGTCCTTGATCCACTTGAACTTGAGTTTTGTGGAGGGTGATAGATATGGATCTATTTGCAATCTTCTATATGCTGATATCTAGTTATGCCAAGTGCTGGGATTAAAGGAAAGAGTGGAGCCTCATGAGTTCCCACCATCCCAACAACTATTCACTACTTATAAACCCACAAGGAGGGGTAGAGTCTTCTGATTCCTTCTTTACTCCATGATGAGATATTGACAGACACAAACTTAGGCCTTGGGCAGATAGTGAAATCTACCATGATTTCATGCATACAGTGGCCATGTCTTTCCTGAAGAGAACATTCCACATTTCTTCATGGCTTCCTCTAGCTTTTAAAATTTTACTGCCTCCTCACCCCTTAATTTCTCTGAATTTTGGAAGGAGTTATACATATGACTGAACACTCATCAGTTATTTATTCTCATCAGGACTCATCACTTTGTCAAATCATGAGTCTCTTAAAAAAAAATCAAGGATTGCAACTCTGACTAAAGTGTAGACCAGAACTGATATAAATGATATAAATATTTTGAAGGTCATTTAGTAGATACAATGTGTCTATTTAGAGAAACAGTCCTAGTATTTTTCCTAGTGGGACTTTGACTTTACCAGCCATGGAAAAGACCTGTCAGCTTTAGAAAATACTGTTTGTGTGTCCTCACATGATGGAATGGACAGAATGGCAAAGGGGCAAAAGGGACTTGAGAATATCCCCTTCAACTTCCTTCCTAAGAGTATTGACTCACTTCCTAAAACTTCCTAAAACATCATCACCCTGGAATTTATGCTGCAACATGTGAATGTTGGACAGCCACATACATTCAAACTATTATAGGCATCCACAAAAATTATAAAACTAAAGGGGATTTTATTTATATTTCTCTATGTACTTTAATCACATCTCCACACTGGGAAAGAAAGGTATAATTGTTTGAATCTGAAATGGCCCCTTATTTCTAAAATTTCTCCTCAGGGAAAATGTAAGGCAACATCTATCCCTATTCCCAATGTCTCAATAACAAACCAAGGAGTGATTCTACTCAAGTTCACTCTGGGGAACCAATGAATGTATTGAGTTTCCTTACAGAACTTAGGTGTGGGGTTACTTTCAGGGGTGTGGAAACGTTTCCTTCAACCACCTGCCCCTGGATATCTATACTCAACAGGGATGAGAGCTTCTGCTCTTGCTCTCCCTGGCCTCTGTGCCCTCTACCTACTCCCCCAATCCATGTACAGTATTACCAGGTAGGGAGCAGCTACGTAGTTAGGTAAGAATATCACGCACTATTCTACTTCTCTGGTTGGGACTATAAACTATCAATCAGCCCCACTGGGATGATGTTTTGCAAGGGGGCACAGGTTAACACCCCAAGATAGTGGGTGCTTAGTTCCAAGGAAATTTATTTATGACACCTCCACGGGATCATGTTTTGATTAGTTGATTTTCATTTTGGTCCATTAATTTAAAGGCTCTTAGAGCTTCAGAAAGTGGAGCCTGCCTACTAGAAGTAGGTTACTTAGGATAGGGGTATATTTTAAAGGCAATATTTGACCTTGATTCTAGCTCTACTGTCTCTGGTTCTTGGTGTATGCTACAGGGACACACTGCTACCACACTCCCACCAACACAGACTGAAGATCTCCAATATGCCTTCTACACCATTGTGGGCTGAGATCACTTGTAACCCTGAGCCAAAATCAACTTTTTCTTTTTTTTTTTTTTCTGTCATGTCATTTGGTCACAACAATGAAAAAGTAACTAAATAGAACACCAGTGCTAGGGAAACTGAATTTTTCCAGGGGAAGGAATGAGTGTGTGGCTCTTAAGATTTTGGAGTTGTTTGGTGAAGGAATATGATAAAGTTTGGAGATTTGAGTTGATAAAGTTTGAGAATTCTGTGAGCAGAACTCAACAGGTCACTCTATTGGTAGACAAAAGACTGTTATAGAAATGCAGAACTTATTGGACCACTCTTATGGGAGTTCTGAAGACGAGAATACCAATGGGAAAGTGGACAACTGTGATTATGAGGTTCAGAGAAGAACAGGGACTCTATTTGGAAGTGGACCATTTGCATTCCATTCTGGCATAGAATCAGATGACATTTTTTTCTGTAGCCTGAAAATTTTAGTGAGGCTAAATCTCAACGAGGTCAGTAATTGATTTGATAGAGAAAAATCTCAAGATATCATAGCATTCAAGCTGGTTATTGATCACTTTTACTCAGAGTTCATGTGAGAATTGGAAGAAAAATCCTGACCAGAAAATTATTCAGTTTAACTGGGAAAGGTGAACAATGCAGTTAAAGTTATGGGCAAAGAGAAGTTAGACAAAGCACTTCTAATTTCTGAATCTCTATTTTGTGTTGGGATGATAGGGAAAGAATACTGAGGGCGAAACCCCAAACACTAAAGTCCCTAGTGTGGAAAAACAAAAATGCATTTGAAAAGCTTTCCTTTAAAAACATGTAGTACCTAAAAAGATAGAGCTACAAGGGGTGACCTAATGGTAAAGGGTCATCTAAGACAAGTGATTGATTTTTCCAGGTCCAGCTGAGTAGACATCCAGGGTGGCTTTAGTCAGGAAGGAAGAAGGCCTGGCTATATATCTCAGGCTGGTAGCTGAATGTAACAGTACATTGTACTGGTATTGTAATGATGAAGACTGCAACAGATGCGCGATCATAGAGACTTGCCGCAAGTGTCTGTGGGAAAGATCATGAGCCAGACAATATAGTGTTGGGTTCCCTGTAGGGAGCCCCTAAGTGGACTGTGCACAAAACTATGAAGATGAAGCTCAAGCTGCAGCAGAGACTTCTGGGGGTGTCTACTAAATAAGGCTTCAGATGATAAATGGAAGCCACACAAAATATATATTACATGTACTGTAAATGTCAGCATCATAAGATTAAGCCTGTCCCAGCCCACTGGAGTTTATCTCATGGCACCATGATGTTGGATGCTGGATGTGAAGCTACAGGACGAGTTATTTGCCCTGCTCTATTTCCTTTTTACTTTGCTCCAATTTTTATTTGCCCTGACATCATTTTATTTTCCTTTGAAATGGGACTATTTTTTCCTTTGTCCTTGTATAGTGGAAATGAGTCATTTTCTCTTTGATTTTATAGAGGCTAATAATTAAGATATTGCTTTGGTTTTCAAAGGAGACTTTGAGCCTTTGCCAGCATTAGAACAGTTAAGACAGTGGCTGCATTTTGTATTATGAAATGGTTTTGAGCTTGGGGCCTCAGGGGTAGAGTGTTATGGAATTTCAAATGTCCTCCACAGATTTGTGCCTTGAGTACTTTGTCCCCAGTTTGCAGCATTATTTTGGAGCTAGGCTGGTGAAGGGTATAACAAAGGAAGGACATCTGAAGGTTATATCTGCAAATGTTACACTTCCAGAGGGAAAGACTTGTCAGAAAGTCAGGCTATACCTGCCAGTGTTACAGCTCTGGAGGGAAAGGTATCCTGACATGTTGGGAAGCCTGGTTATACCTGAAGCTGGGGTCAGATGGGAAATGGTCTCCCAGCAGAATGTGGCAAGCCATTACAGCTGAGCTCTGCTCCACCCTCAAGGGAGTTTCCCAGCAGAAGCATCCATTTCTTCTTAGCTCAGGCCCAAGTTGTTACTTCTGCATCACTCTGATAAGGGGAAACCCCCACAGAAATGTAGCAATCTGCTCCGGGGCCAGTGAAAAGTTGTTCCTTTTGCTCAGCTCCCGTAAGGGAGTTTCCCAGCAGAGGTGTCAGTTGCTTCTTCTGCTCTGCCCCTCTAAGGGAGCTTCCCAACAGAAATTCTGCTCCATGATGGCGAAAGAAGATCTTCACCCAAAACTTTCAGGAGGCCGGGCGGTGGTGGCGCACGCCTTTAATCCCAGCACTCGGGAGGCAGAGCCAGGCGGATCTCTGTGAGTTCGAGGCCAGCCTGAACTACCAAGTGAGTTCCAGGAAAGGCGCAAAGCTACACAGAGAAACCCTGTCTCGAAAAAACAAAAAACAAAACAAAAAAAAAAAAAACGAAAACAAAACAAACAAACAAAAAAAAAACTTTCAGGAGATTTCTTTGGGAGGAAGGAATCCGGGAGACTAGCTGTCGTTGCCAGGGTGGAGGAGGCAGCTGCCAACTGAACAGGCAGAGGGGCTTATATAGGGCTTTTTAGGGGCAGAGTTTTTCCAGGGAGAAGATTTTTTCAGGGAGGGAATTGGTCAGATTTTGATCCCCTTGAGCTTGGACAAGCTCAGATTGGCTAGATTTCATGCCCAGGTTTCATGTTTAGTTGGTCAGGGGAAGATTTGGCTCTGGTTTCAGGGCAAAAGTGTGTTTCTTTGTCTCTGGTTTCAGGGTCAGTGTAGACGAATTTTTAATGGTCTTATTAAATAAAAAATATGGGGCCAAATATAGGGGTGAGAGCCTTGGAGAGATCAGGGAAATAGGGAAAGCCACCAGCCAACCTTACCTCACCAACTCTGCAGCTTCCAAATGCCAGCTACTTCCCGACTTACCCATGTCTTTATTGCCTTACTGTTCTACCCTCTCACTGGCTATCTTAGCCCAGCTACCTCACTTCCTTGTCACTGTCTGTCTGTACAGACCTCCAGGTCTCTATGGTTGGTACTAGGATTAAAGATTTGTGTCACAACGCTTGGCTCTATTCCCTAGTATGGCCTTTAACACACAGAGACCCTGCCTGATAAGTGATCAGATTAAGGGCACATGCTGCTTGACTTCCTGTTTACTTAAAATGGCTGGCCTTTCCCCCTGATCTCCTGGCAAGCTTTATTAAAGCACAAATAAAGTATCACCACATTTCAGCACAAATAAAATATCACCACAGGTCAGGGTGTGTTTCTTTGTTTCTGTTTCAGGGCCAAAGTGTTTTTTTCACTGGCTCTGGGCTCAGGGCCAGGGTGTGTTTCTTTCACTGGCTCTGCATTCAGGGTCAGGGTAGGTTTCTTTCACTCTCTCTGGTTCTAGGGCCACTGTGGGTTTCTTTCACTCGCCCTTTTACCTTATAATATCTGACTCCAGTAATAGCCCCCAGCTCCCTGCTTCCTGATTCACACCATGTGAGCAAGAGGGTGCTGCCACTTCTTACTGGCATACACTGAACTCTATGGTCCCTTCCTTGAAAGTCTGAAACCCAATCTCAAAATCAAACTTCCCATCCATAAGTTTTTCTTGTCCGGTGATTTAGTCACAGCAATATAAGCAAGAGTAGCCAATACAGGGGAAAGCAAAGTTACTTTCATTGGTATAAAAACATGAGATAAAAACATATATTCCATGTAATATTATCCTGCTCTCTAGAATCAAAACACCAGCTTTAGCAAAATGGAGCCTCCTCCAAGATCCCCATGTCCTCTCCTAACGATGCCTGGTTCTGCTCAGTCCTTCCCCAGGCATCCTCATTGCAACTGCTTAGTATGTTCTGAATTCTATGTATTTACATGTGGATTTGGTATGTTACTCTTCTAGTTAATCCCATATTTGTTGAAGTTATTATCACCTGTTGGTGAATATTATAGCAAGATAAATGAGCATTTGGTGAGATAAGTGTAGCTAAAAAATATGTTTAAAATACAGCTGTTCCAAACCAGTCATAACAAATCTGGTTTAGCTAAACTTACATTGGGAAACATCCCAGATGGTAAATCACTCAGACAGCCCCAATTACTCCACATGTTTGCCGTATTTACAGTTAATATTTGTTTTATTTTAGCTCCATGTTAATTGCAAAGGTTAGCTAAGACTTAGTTTATATTCTGAAATTAGATTCATATTGTCTTGTACCTCAAGCTAAGTTATTTTTACTGTGCATGGAGGCCACTTTTGATAAACTCCATCACCAAAATACAAAAAAAAAATGTTTAGACAAATGATCAATATAACATAATTATCATTTCAAACCCTTCTGTGAAGTTTTTCAAACACTTGTGGCTTCCCTAATAAAACCTTTGGAATGGAACTCTCATTTACTCATTCACTTAATAACTATTTATTGCTTGCATGCTGCACAAAAGGCACTGTTTCAGCTACAGTGCGGAGCTTTGCTGGCTAGTAAACAGCATTCAGACAAGCTGAAGCAGAACTGAGAGAAGCTGCCAAGTTAATATATTGTGACCATTTCACAGAATAAGGGAGAAGCAGAGTTCTATTACATCCCATCTGGTCTCTGAGTGCCTAACCATATCCTCGGGCATTATAAGTGTTTGATTTATAGATCTCTAAAAGATATGTACTCATTCCTTAATGCCCAAACCTTGTGAATGCTGCCTTGTGTGGAGTAAAAAGACGAAATTAAGCTAAGGGTCTCATCTTGAAAAGATGAGATCATTCTCTCTTATCTTAGTGATGACTCAATCCAAATGTCCTTATAGGACTCACAGGGAAATGTAGAGGAGTAGGGGCTCACTTTGGAAATACTTGCAAGGACTACAAAGTCCAGCTAAGAGCAGCTGGAGACCCCATAATCTGAAAGTATCATATATCTATCTATCTATCTATCTATCTATCTATCTATCTATCTATCTATCTATCTATATATCTCCTAACCTTAAACTCTGATCCTTCAAGCTGTGAGAGAACTTATACTATTTCAAGTCACCAAGTATGTGGCTGTTTGTTACCATATTCACAATAAGCTAACAAATGCATACACTCCTCTTTGCATTCAGGTCCCTACACTCTTTACAAATAGAAATTGTACATAGCTGACATGTCATAAGCCCTTAGTGGAAATTCAGGCCAGTTGCTTAATAAACTTTACAGCATAGCTCTATGGTGAGAGAAAGGTTGACAGCAGCCTTAACTGATTCAAGATTCTCACTCTATTCCTTTAACTCTAGGATTGATGCAGTGAGATACACTTTTCCTATATATCCAACAAAAAAATCAAAACACAGCATGAAGTGTCCTGGTTTTTATAAACATATATGACTTTTGAGGGAACTTTTTGCAGTACAACCAGAGACGCATTTTAACTATGTATTACTATGTATGTGAGTTGGACCAATAGTCTTATTCTTGTAGGTTTAATGCATTTCCTTTACTGTCTTCTCACTGGCAACTGACAAAATCAGTCCCTTATCAGTGAAGCTCCATTTGGTTTGAAAAGATTTGGAAATCCTATATTTATTTCAAAATCATTCAGAATTCTAATTTTGTTACAGAGTAATTGTGAATTAAACCATATACCAAGGCTGTACAATGTTCATTGATGAATGTAAAGAGAATTAGAAGAAATTATAAGTAAAAGCTAAGCATGGAATGCACTGGGAATAAGAACAGAAATGTTTTGAGATGTTTTTCCTCATACTTTACCTTTCTAATCTAAACACATCTTGACTATAAATTAAACACCAAGAAAGGATAGATGAGAACTAAATCTCTGCACGAAAACTTTCTGACATATGGGCCTGGCAGGTGAATGTCCATGTCTAGAGCAGAGCAGCATGTGTCCTGGCATTTCCTTTCATCACCAGACACCAATCACTTGGTCATTTATCTTTCCCATACATTCAGGATTACTGAAATGTGATGATTCATTCCTTTCTGTGGACCAAACAGACCTGAAATTATCTTCCAAATGCGTTGCATGTAAAGGTCTAAATAACTAAAAATCAAGGTGGCTTCCTTCTTAACACATTTGGGAAGATTCAGCAAACCTGATTTCTTATAATTCTTTTTCATTACCATGGCACTGTGATTTCTGCAAGGGCTCCACACTGGTTCTTCCTCCACAGCTGCTCATTCCACACACTTTCATGTGCAAATTGACAAAATTGCTTTCAACTGGGAACATCTGGAAGTCATTTCCTTATCTTCCTTAAGTAACATTTTAAAAAGACCCAGGACCAAACTGATATGACTAAGGTGATTTTAATACAGCAATTTAGTGTCCAGTTCCTATGAGTGTCTTCTAAGTGTGCTCACTTAGACCACTTTGTCAATAGGAATTAGATGACCATCCTGTAAGAGAGTGACATATGAGCAAGGGGTTAGGGTCAAGATCATGATGGGGAAATCTACAGAGACAGCTGAACCAAGCTTTTAGGAACTCACAAACTTTTGACCAATAGCTATGGAACCTGCATGGGACCAGACCAGGTCCTCTGCATACATGAGACAGCTGTGTAGCTTGATCTATTTCTGGGGCCCCTGTCAGTGGGATCAGAATCTATCCCTGGTGCATGAATTGGCTGTCTGGAGCCCATTACCTGTGGTGGGATGCCTTGCTCAGCCTTGATGCAGGGGGGAGGGGCTTGGTCCTGCCTCAACTGAATGTACCAGGTCTTGTTGACTCCCCAAGGGAGGCCTTACTCTTTTGGAGGAGGGGATGGAGGGTGGATTGGAGGGAAGGCTGGGAGGGGAGAGGGAGGAGATGAGAGGGGGATCTGTGGTTGGTAGGTAAAAATGAATAAAAAAAATTCTTAAATAAATTAAAAAAGGATAACCAGACTGCAACCCACAGCTCCAGAGAAGCTAGTTGACAAGGAGGACTCTAAGAGGGATGCATGGATCACCCTGGGAAGGGGAAATATGTTGTGAGATAATGCTCTTGTACACTACAAAGATTTGTCATTGAATTGGTTTAATAAAATGCTGATTGGCCAGTAGCTAGGCAGGAAGTATAGACAGGGTGAGCAAACTAAGAATGCTGGGAAGAGGAAGGGTGGAGTCAGGAGGTGCCAGCCAGACACAGAGGAAGCAAGATGAGAATGCCATACTGAGAAAAGGTAACAGGCCAAGTGACTAAACATAGATAAGTATTATGGGTTAATCTAAGTGTAAGAGCTAGTCAGTAATAAGCCTGAGCTAATGGCTGAGCGGTTATAATTAATATAAGCTTCTGTGTGGTAATTGAGAAGTGGCTACTGGATATTTGGGAGTTGTTGGTGGAAGAGAAATGTCCACCTACAGAAATAGATGAGATCTCCATGAGTAAACTGGGAATGGAGAGGAAATAGAGGGTGAGGATGGGGGGGGGGCGTATAAGAACATAAGGGAATGGGATGGTTAAGCTGGAACAGGGACAGAGTGGGAGAGCAATGAAAAAGATACTGTTATAGAGGGAGACATCATGGGGATAGGGAGAAACCAGGTACTAGGGAAGTTCCCAGGAATCCACAGGGATGACCCCAGCTTAGACTACTAGCAATAGTGGAGAGGGTACCTGAACTGGCTTACCCCAGTAATCAGATCAGTAAATACCCTAACTGTCATCATACAGCCTTCATCCAATAACTGATGGAAGCAGATGCAGAGATCCGCAATCAAGCGCCAAGCCGAACTCCAGGAGCCCAGTCAAAGAGAGAGAAGAGGGATTCTATGAGCAAGGGGCAAGAGAAGAGGGATTCTATGAGCAAGGGGCATCAAGATTATCATGAGGAAACCTATAGAGACAACCAAACCAAATGAGTGGGAACTCATGAACTTTAGACCAATAGCTATGGAACCTCCATGGGACTGGACTAGGCCCTCTGTGTAAGCAAAACAGATATATAGCTTGATGTGCTTAAGGGGCCCCCTGGCAGTAGGATCAGGATCCATCCCTGGTACATGAGCTGGGTTTTTGGAACCCACTACCTATGGTGGGACACCTTGCACAGCCTTGATGCTGGGGAGGGGCTTGGACCACCCTCGACTGAATGTACCAGGCTCTGCTGACTCCCCATAGGAAGCCTTACCTTGTCAGAGGAGGGAATGGGGGGTGGGTTGTGGAGAGGAAGGCTGGGGGTGGGAGGATGGAAGAGAGGGGGATCTGTGGTTCATATGAAAATGAAAAAATAAATAAAATGTTCAAAAATAAAAAAGAAAGCAATTTCTGTGTGTACATATTTCTGTGTGTATGTATGTGTGTCTGTGGTATCTATGTATGTGCATGTATGTATACATGTATATATGTTTATATATCTGTGTATATTTATGTCTATGCATGTCTATATGTATTTGTGCATGTGTATTGAATAGAAATCTCATTATATAAGTTATTTTCACAGCCCTCTTGGACCTGCACAATGTGTTAATTTTAGATGCTCAGAAGTTCTTTGTTGATGGTGATGTGCATGTGGATATTTCTTTTCCAGGCTGCAGTCTCTGTTAGTGAACTGAAGGTTTAGTCACCCTGTGTGTTAGTTTTGATGAAAGTTTACTTCATGCCCTATAATAACCATCTAAACCTTGTTTTAAATGAGAATGTCTTCATATTTCCTTCCATAGACAAAAGACACTTAACAAAAAAAGCTGAATTCAAGAAAAAAAAATGTGGACATCTGTGAAAGGACAGAATTCTCCATACCAGATCTGAAAGGTCTGCCACACACTTTAGATGTCCACCTCACTAACATAAAAGACAGCTGACGATGTATTTTCTGCCTTTGCTTTCTTAAAATAACCAAGAAGAGTTTTCATGGCTTTGTTTCCCTCCAGGTGCTTCATATACCACTCCTAACTGACCCTTTCTGCTGCCCTCACTAGTCTTGTTGCTGTGAAAGCTGAAAAGAATTATGAGCCCTAGCTGTGGCCCTTCTCTGAGCACCACAGAAGAGATGGTATGTGAAGGAAGTAGTAACCCCAGTCTGCCACAGCCACAGAGCAGGAAGCTAGAGTGTTGCCAGTGTGTCCTGTCACTGACATTCAGTTCCTCAGCCTGTCCTCCTTATTGGTCATCAGAAAAGAAAACTCATGTGAAACTAAACCTTATTCCACAGGCAATATAATGGAGGTCCTTCAGCTGGTCTTGATTTGCGGATAGGGGTCTCAGAAGCCACTGTCTTTGATGAGTTACAGTACTGATAAGGGTGCCATTTAGCAAAGGAAATCTCACAGGGAGAAGCCTCACTAGGTCAGTGTTATAAGGCTCAAAACTACCCCCCCCAAAATGGCAGTGCTGATGACAATGTCCTAAACAGAAGAATTTTGGCCAGAAAAACAGAAGGATTGTTATTGGATAAACAGAAGCCTAAATATGGGTTCCTGTTTTTCAGGAACCTCTCTTACTCTGCTCTAAAAGGTCAACTACCTCCAGGAAGGGTGTCCAGTTCCTGGTCATCTGACCATCCTATTTCAGGGCAGGGACACCTACCCTGTTTATGTCATAAAATCCACTTGGGTTTCCACCATTTTGCTTCTCTTTGACCCCCAAGAGATAGCCTTGGCAATTTGAGCCCCAATAAATCTTTCTACCCTTATCTAGTTAGGTTGTTTCACTGTGTGGGTTTACAGTAGGTAGTTAAGTTTGTCACTCTCTATCCTGTGAAATCAGATGCACTGAAAACAAATTATAACCTTTATCGTAATCCCCAATGTGTGTGTGTGTGTGTGTGTGTGTGTGTGTGTGTGTGTGTGTGTG
>CABHPQ010145310.1:0-19820 GCA_902168405.1 Peromyscus aztecus
CCTCCCGAGTGCTGGGATTAAAGGCGTGCGCCACCACCGCCCGGCGTGTTTTAGTTTTAGTTATGTGCACTTGTGTGTGTGTGTGTGTGTGTGTGTGCATGTCGGTGCAGGTGTGTGGAGAGGCCAGAAGAGGGGGTTGGATTCCCCATTTATGGAATTATAAGTGAGTCAACTGACATAGGAGTTGTAATTGAACCCAAGTCCTCTACAGGAGCAGCACTCTGAGGCATCTCTCCAGCCCTTGTCCTTTTTTAAAATAACTCAAGCATTTTTACATGCATTTATGTGTGGAGAGGGCAGCTTGTAGGGGCCACTTATTCCCTTCATCATGTGAAGTCTTGTAACCAGCCCCTCAACCTTCTAACAGAAGGTATTCTTCTCTTCCAGAAGAAAACTGGCCAGGGCTAGAGAAAGCCCAGGCTATCCCAGTCTTACACTATTGCCACAATGGCCCTGTAACATTTTGAGTGACAGTGTATAGAGAAAGGACAGGAGACAAATCCCCCACCCCTGGTCCTTTCATTAGCTCCTTTATGGGTGGGTGAGTTCTCAACTATTAAATAGTAGAACTTTGAGTCTCGTTACTTTCTTTTTCTTATATTGACAACAAATTTAGAACAGAAAATACATGAATGTAGCAATTCCCAGAAGGGCCACAAGGGAACAGCCCTTAATGCTAAACATATAAAGAGGCTAAGCAAGATTTAAAATACATGTTAGTTTGACTATATATAGGTTTTTATCTTAAAAGTAAGATGAGCTCTGTGTTTGCTTTCTCCCTTTATACTGAAGAAATAAAACCAATACCGTTTCTTTTTTGTTTGTCTTTTTAAAGACTTTGGTGCTCATGGTAGTGGATACTACAGTATGCGGCCCAGACCTCTCTGTGTCCCACTAAGGCTGACAGTGGCTAACAGCTCTCCACCGCTGACCAACTCTTGGAGGCTTGCTGGCCAACACAGGAAACCATCTATGTTAAGAGTACAGCCCTTCCCCAAGGGCAACCAAGAACAGAGGACCAGCTCATGCACAGGGGCAAAGGGCTCACCCCCTTCCTTGCAATGGGACCACTCTGAAGAACCTAGTCCAGCTACATAGCACACCTTGGGGTCCACTGAGGCCTCTGATGCTTTGCTCCTTAACTCTTCCCTCTGCCCAGCCCTGAGTCCTGTATTTCTTCACACGTGTTGATCCCAAGAGCATCCCCAAACAAACTATAATAGGACTGCATAGTTAGAACCTGTCTGAAAACACCAAATCAAAACAAAACATCTCTTTGTACCAAAGCCTGTTACACATTACCATGAGCTATGGTCACCATGTTACACAGCTGGACACAAAACTCATACTTCAGCCTAACTGGGATGTTGTAACTTTTGACCAACATCTTGGAAGACTATCAGAAACATATCAAAACTTCCCATTTAAGAATCTGTTTGGCTTTTCATTGATCTCTTGTGGAATTTATATCACATATATAAATTTGTATCTTATATTTTTTAGGTTTAGTTTGATCTTCCAAAATCATGGTTACCATTATATAGGAAGCACTTCTTAGTTCTAAGTGGTTACTGCTGGGGTGGTAAAGGGCGTGGTTTTTAAGTATTCATCTCTGTCTAGACATCTTAAGAAGTTTTAATACTGTGCCTTGCCTCCTTTGACTTTGTTATGTTTTCTAAATATACACTCATAACCCCATCCAAAATATATGCTTTGAGCTCTTATTCCCCATTCTTTACAGCAGATATCCTTCTAGCATTATTTCTTTTTGCAAACCATACATACAGCAATGCTTTCCTTTGATTGTTTAATAAACAAATGGCGAGAGCAGGCATTTCTGTCTTTTTTCTGATTATAATGGGAGTTTTAGACTCTTTCCCACTTAAGCTGCTGTTTAGAGGATAAATAGTCTTTCATGCAATGGGAAAAATGGCCAGGATAGCTGGGCTTTTTCTTCAGCTCCTGTGAGTGATTATGTGGACATGTTTCCTTAATTTGAGCCACCCTTGATTTTCTGTGCCTGTGTTTCTTTAATATTCATAAATGCCCAGGGAATGTTTACTTAAATATGTCAAATATTACTGACTTTGTAAAAGAGAAGCAAGACGACCAAATTAATTTGAGAATCAATGGAGCAAATAAAGCTAAATGGTACTTTCTAGAACCTAATGTATACCGTCAGTCTTCAAGAGAAAGTACAAAGTGGTCAGCGAGTTTTACTGGACTATCCTTTTTTCATGGACCATTGGTGACTGGCTTCTTGCCTATCTAACTTTGGGGTCTCAAATGTGGAGATTGGATGCTGAAGTTTGCAAATGTTCCTAGCACGTGAAACCAATTAAATCACTGTAAAGTTAGTCACAACTACAGGATGCCAAAAACATTTGAGAAAAACAAAACAATTAAATATTTCTTACACTAAACACACTTATATGCTAGATTCCAAATTATTGGTGCTTGGCCAATTTGACCACTCCTCCTACCAGTCTTAAATACAGGACTAGGAAGGAATATAATCATACCAGCATCCACCTCTCTTTACAATGTGACCCCTGCTATTACGGTTAGGGCAGGTAGCACTCACCAATGACATATTCCACTCTGAAGAGATCATGCCTGGGGTCGTATGGACGATTGAAGTCAATCTGGACATAGAAAGACTGCCCTCTACGGACAATCAACTTGTTGTTGTCATATTTGTCCGTGTGGTGATCAACCTTGTTGCTGTCCCATCTCTCTTTGAACAGGTGAACAGCTGTGACATTCAGGTAATCTGTCCATGCAGAAAGCAAAATAAGGAAATCGTTAAAGATGTTTGACCTAAACGCACACTCAATAATCCAGGTTATTTTTCTAGAAGAAAGTCGGCTGAATGAAACTGCAGGAAAAGGGAGGGGGCAGCAGATTTGAGAACCAGCCTCTTGTTTGGGAAGACAGGTGTTTTTTTTTAAACCTCTCCCTACCTGTGAGCTCGTTTCAGAGCACAGCATACTTTGGGAGAGATAGGTGCCTCGTTGATAGATCTAGACACAGAGAAGCAAGCGAGGGTCAGAGTTCAAGCCTCCCATCTCATGCTGCGTTTTGTTAAGTCAGGTCCTTCCCATCATGACTATGCCTCCCTGTGTGACATTGCCACTTCAATTGCCCCATCTTTCAAAAAGGAGGGATCAAATCTGACAAAGTTTCAAAGGCACAAAGCTAGCCATTAATCCAAACTTCTCCTCCTACCCCAGGAAGGGTCAGATGTCCTCCGACTGTAATTCTAAAAGTAGATCTGATTCCTCAAAGGCAGGGAGGGGGAGGGGGGCAGTGCTCTAGAAAGAAAGGCAGCTTTCCCGTGTGACAACATGTGACCATGTCCCCTGGCATAGGCAGAATCACACTCACACTTTCTTGGCTCCTAAGTGAGCCATCTAGGTGTCAGACTGCTGCCTTTTTGATGCCAAAATTTCCAGTTTTTTTGTCTTTAGGAGTCAGGAGTACACATGTCAGCTATATGTTTACTACTCATGTAGTTTTGCATATATTGCACACGTTTACTTGTTTTACAGACTCCTGTGTAAGGTTACAACATCACCCAGAGGCTTCCATATATGATGGTGACATGAGTCTGCATGAGTGAAAGGAACTTGCTGAGAGTCTGACGCATGCTAACCTTAGAGAAAGGCTGCTCCCCTCTTGCCTGTCTTCATTCTCTTACGCACATGATCAACACATTGCAGACAGGACGGTCTATAGTGGAGTTTGGGAGACGGAGTGAGGGTGTTGGTTTCTGTATATATGTTTGGAGTTCCACGTAGGGAATGTTGAGTCGGGTAGCCTGGCCTCACTTTTCCAGGCTGCCTCACTACTTGATGCATGCTTTGCCCTTATGGCTAGAGACACACTGCATTCAGAAAGCACAATTGCTGAGCTTGAGTTCATGTAGAGGCGTCTCCTTGCAACATCCCCCAAACCCCTTTGCTTTACACAGGAATTCTAGATAGGACTCCCAGTCCCCATAGACTCCATTTTTCCCTTGTAGAGAAAAAACAAGAAGTTGGGCACACTGATATTCCCTCAAACTCAGAAGTTTGGCAGCCTCTGAAACACTCTAGATAAAGTCAAACTTTGGGTAAAACTGAGTTTGAAATTTGAATCTCAAAATGCCTTGTATATGACCATTTTCCTTCCAGACTTGAGTTCTCTTCCTTTTCATATGAGGTTTGCTACCTGCAGAATATCTATGAAGATTAAGTTATAGTGGGTGGGTCTGGTACTGTACCTGGCACAGAGTGGGACCATCAACCTACAGTAGCTCATGAACTCTGATGGAGCCACTCCATGTGGTGGAACACTTCATGGGAACTTCTTAACTGTGCCGTCAGGTAGGCAAAAGGCAAGACATTGTTTTGTTTTTGCCTCATCTCAAAGACTTGTTTATATACACGGTCCCTGAAGAGCACTTTTTCTTTTAAACTGGAAACCACAGATGTATAATTTCGTAGCCTCTCTTTTCCATGTTGCCTTTTCTCCTAACTTCCATGGCTTTATTAAAGCCACAGCTCCAATGTTATAGCAACCTAAGAATGAGCTGGGTATACACAACTGTTGAAAGTTATGCCTTTAGTATGGTGTCTGCGGAGACAACTCATTGGGTGAAGTACCAGCATGAAGACCTGAGTTCAGACTGCCAGTTCCTATCAAAAGTCAGGTGACAGCAGCAAGCATTTATAATTGCAGGGCTGGAAGGGTGGACACAGGCAGAGCCCCGAGGCTTGCTGGTTAGGCAGTCTAGCTCCAGGTTCAGTGAGAGACCCTGTCTCAAAAAATAAGGTGGTAAATGATTCAAAAGGATGCTGAATGTTGACCTTTAGCCTCCACATGCACATATACACACACACCAGTGTGTATGCACATACATGAGTACACACACATAAACACATATACAACCTTCTCTCTCTCTGTCTCTGTTCTCTCTCTCTCTCTCTCTCTCTCTCTCTCACACACACACACACACACACAACACACACACACACACACACACACACACACACACATCCTCTTTCTTAACATAGTGTCTTTTAATCATCATTATCAACCCAAAATCTCAAAATGGGTCCATCAGTACTCCATTCATGAACAGGAGTGGAAGGAATGCCCCAATATCACAACTTCACTGAATCTCAGAGGCAAAGGCACCTTCTGGACTATTGGGTAGATGTTCTAGGTATGGATGAGCCATCTCTATGCCTAGATTCTGGTCTTTGAACAGGAGACTCCCTACCTCGAGGGACATACAGTCTACTCTTACATGACTCTACTGTTCCCAAGATGGCTGATGCCTGCTTCCCTGTGGATTTTCTGACCACACATCCTGATTCTGACTTCCATGTATACCCAGAGCAAGTCTCCATCCATCTGGTGCTCTGGAGTTTAAAGACCACTCTGAGACACCCTCTGAGTAAAACCACCTCAACTTTTTACCCCTTCTTTAAGTAGTCATTTCCAGAATTTTACAAATCCTCTGTTTCATAATGGATTCCATTTTTTCAATTTCTCTCATGAAAAGTTTTCCCTTGACTAAAATACCTTATTCTGGCTGTAGTTTTTCTAATAAACTACAATGAGACTGTTAATAAATCTTATGAAATAAAAAGTATAATTTGGTTTCTTCAGCTCAGGCATCATTGGACACTAATTTCTTCCATTAAGCATCTGCTGAAGCAAAATCCTTAAAACACATTCTGATGTCATTTCTATCAATAGTGGATTGCAATTTACCCCAGACACCCACAGATCTCTCACCTGTGTAGTTATTTAGCTATATTTATTTATGCAACTGTTTTTTTTCTTTGTGGCTCCATTTTTAAGGCCTTGCATGAATTCACATTACATTTCTACTTGTAGAATTGGTTCATTGTTCCACACTCTTACAATCATTTTGGACCTTCAGTGTGCATTCAGTACATTTACTATTCACTACAGTCAGATTTCCATAGTGTGTTAATTTGTGTTGTCACCCAAGGCATGATTACAAGTATTGATTAGGCAATTGCCCCCTTACTGCCTTATAGACATACCTGAAGATCAACTGATAAAGACAAATACTCAATTTCAGACTCCCTTTTCAGGCAATTCTGGACTCTGTAAAGTTGATAGTTAATGTTGACCAGGACAGCTGGGGAAGAGTACATCAGGCAGAGAGGAGAATGGCTCCGGAAAGATGTGTTTATTCATGTAGTTTATTGCTCTGCTTTTGTGGATATTTAACTTTAAGCATAGAATCTTCAAAAAACCTGTTTCAAGTATCTTTTATTTATTTATTTTTATTTCATATCACCCTAATAAGTCAGTGCCTTTGGAAAAGAAGGGAAAAATTCATAGGAAAACATTGCATTCTAAGTGAGGAGAAACCAGGGCAAAGCTAAATAAAAAAATTCCCATTTAATCTCTTAAGATTCCATTTTTAAAACAATCTAAGAAAACATTTCATTTAGAAAGTGAAACTTGGAAAAAAAAGGACACAAAAATTAAACTTGGCTGAGGTGTGGAAAATTAAAAGCCACTCTGACAGGTAAAAGATCTAAAGCAAAGCTTTAGAGATGCCCGACGTGTTCGAGATGCCAGACAAATGTGTAAGATGCATGGAAAGAGACAAACTACATCCAAATCACAGTGCTGAGAGCTAGTGGTGGGGGACGAGGTAAGGTCTCCAGTGCCACCAAATGAATAACATTTCTCTGGTTGATCATGGCTGACCACACACAAAGCAAACAACTGGTTCTTACAGTACTCGGTCATAGCAAGGACTGCAGTTTCTGTTACCATGAAACATAAGCACAAGTATGAAAATAACAGGAGGCATTCTAGTGCCCATTTGCCTACCAGTGCCCCCTCCCCAGGCGTGTGGTACAAAGCTGGTGGATGGATTGTGCTTTGTTGATTGGCCTAACAAGACATAACTTAGAGAGAAAGAGATTCGTCATTGTTCAGGCCTCATTCACCACAAGCAGGAAATGAATTCACATCTCCCTGTCCAAGCTCAGCTCCTAGCAAAATAGAACAGCACACTGGGAAGCCACTTCTTCTCTCTCTCTCTTTTTTTAAGTTATATTATGGCTAGGAACTTGGCAGCTTGCCCTTTCAAAGTGACAGCTTTCAAAAAGTCTACCTAACACAATTTAGTCTAATTCCAAACACATCAGAAAATGGGCTGTTAAAGAAAGGAAGAATGTCTCTCCCCAAGTGTCAGCTGCCTCCCTGTCCTCCTCCTCTCTCCCTAATATGAAAAAAAAGTAGATTATCTTCTCCCTGGGTTGCAAAAATATTCTTCTGAGAATGATTATACCTGTCACAGATGGAATCTTGAAATAAGTTAAATGTTTAGGTTCATATTCTAGGAATTCCCTGGTGAGCCGAGTTCTCCCTGCAGTCTTTGGTAACATTATTACTAAGCTATAGGCATTCATGCTATGCATGAGGAAGTAGGTCTGTTTATGGTGGGAAGAGCCACAGGAAGGCTTTTTCTCACCCATCTTTTGGTGACTCAGGAGGAGAAAGTATAATTAGAACAATTAAAGACATTTTTCTTCAGCAGCCATTATTTAAACTGTTGCTACAAAAATATCTTATAACCTAAAATGCTTCAGAAATCCTAGAACAAGAGAAATGAGACCCACAAGTTCTCCAGGGGCTAAATGTCTTTTGGTCTACCTCTCCTCTAGCCTGAAATACCTCCTTCTCTCCTTTCTCTTCACTACGAGAATTACTCTTATAAACCATACATCTGCTGTTGAGAGTCTACAGCGAGACCCCTGGGTTCGGCAGGATGGAAGGCAAGCAGGGTCTTTAATGCTCATTGTAGTGTGACCCCTGCCAAGTTTTTAAGGCTTACCTTTTCTTTGTCCTGTAGCTAATTCTCACCGCTAAGTATATGCCACCTGTCTGTTTGAAAATGATTTTCTCTGTATTCTTTATCCTCTCTTCCTTCATCTTTTAAAAGAGACCTACTAAATCATTTTATGTGTGTTTCTTGAGCTTGAGGTTTGAGTTTTCTCAGCTAGGTTGGAAACAGACAGACTCAGCCATCCTCCTGTTCCCTCTCACTGCAAGACCTGGGGTTAGAGGAGCGTGCATGATGCCTAATTAATTACAAGGGTCTGGTCCTCATAATTGCACATCAAGCTTTCTTACCCAGGAAGTCATCCCATGTGGTCTACATCATCTGTATGTAGTACAGACTGATCAGAAACTCAAGAGCCCAGCCTTCAATGCACTCGGATTACAAGCTTGCAGGACCACACTTGTCTTGGCCCTCGTTTTTATTCTTTTTGTTTTTTAATTTTATTGAGAGAGGGAGAGTCTCCCATTCATAGAGACTAGCCTTGCATTTGTCACGTAGCTGAGGATGATCTTGAATTGCTAACCCTTCTGCTATCCTTCTCCCACATGCTAGGAATGATAGTCCCTACTGCTGTGCCTAGCATGTCTAAAACATTCTTTGTCATCTTACAAGACCCAGCTGAGATGTCTTTCTTATCCGGAAGTCTTCCTCATCCTCTTCCCTACTCCACTATGCCACAAGACCTCTCTATCTATTGTTTTACTGTAATTTACCTAAATCTCAGTTACAGTGCTTATTGGACTGAGTTGAAGTGATCTTTGCCATTTTTTTTTAGAACAAAAGCCACTTGAGGTCAGAGACTGACTTCCTCTCCTTTTTCCCAGATAGACTCTGAAACAGGTACTGACATGTAAATGACAGCAAGTATAATTTTCATGAACTGGGTGAGTGATGAACTTCACTCAACATTTCATTTATTCATCACATATTGAATGCCTCTCTCCTTCTTTCAATAATCCTAAGTCATAAGCGCCTCCCTGGCACCACAGAGAAGTTGATTACTAACTGGTTGAGATATTGGTTTAGTTCTGACAAAGAATGGTGGAAGAAAGTGTCAGAAAAACACTTAGACCCCACTATCCTAAAAACTGTTGCTTGAATGGTCATCAAGCCAGCCTTGCTTCCTTGTTGGACTCTAATACAGTAGACCTGCCACGTAGATATTCTAATAACTGCTACAAATGGCCACTCTGTTCATAAGAGTCCCACAGCAGAAGAGGATGAAATAGTCTTATGTGGCATTACATTTCTAGCCACACATAACTTGAAACCTGGAAAGCTGTGGAGAGATGCTTACAGAAACACCAACTGAATGTATAGAACAGTCTTTTAGAAACTGATGCCAACGAGGCTGCAAAGATGGCTCAGCTGGTAAAGGCACTTGCCACACAAGGATGAGGACCAGAGTTTGGATTCTAGAGGAGGAAACAGAGGATCGCTAGAGCAAGCTGGCTAGCTAGACTAGCCAAACTGATGAAGTAGGTCCAAGTGAGAGACCTAGTCCCAATACTCAAGGTAAAGTAATCAAGGAAGATAGCCAACATCAGTCTCTAGCTTCCATGTACACCCACAGTGTACACACACACACACACACACACACACACACACACACACACACACGAAATGGATGTCAATCTAAGTAATATGAGCAGATATTCATGGTAATTTTCCTGTTATGGGACACATGGGGGGTGCTAAGGATCTCTAAAAGTATGTGATGACATCAGACATGACTACAGCTTCTCTGATGTTCAATTATAATCTCAAATATCTCTGTTTTTCTTAAATACTATAGAATGTATTTGGGGAAGTTTACATAAGTTTATACAGTCTGATGTAGGTTTCTATACCTTACTAAAATAATATTTTAAGAAGGGTCATTGCTATATTGCCCAGGCTGGCCTCTTATCTCAGCCTTTCAAGTGGTTGGGAATATGGCATGCTTCACTCTCATAAAACAATTCTTAGTCAACTATTTCCAGCCATGGTTAAAGTCTATTATACATATGCATCAGCCACATTCTGGATATACTGGATATCCATGAACACTTCCCAGTAACTGTCAGTATTCATGGATATGGGACTAATTAAAACGAAAAGCCTGACATTTTCTTTCTTTCCCTCTCCTTGCTTCTCTGATCTGCTCAGCTAGTTTTACAAGGGCAGCTTTGAAAATGAAAAAGTTACCATTGAGAACTAGTAGTGGGGATAGAGAATTGGATATAGGACTCTGTGATCCTGAAGTCAGAAGCATCCTGAGAAGTGAAGATGTAAGTGCTCCTGGGGTCCACTAGTGGCCACTGGGTGAACTGCAAGAAGACTGCCTGAACCAGGGAAAAGCCCTACTGACTTCTCTGGCACTCATTAGTACCTTTACTAAGGTGATCTGGGTTGGGGTTGAGGTGGGGGGCTTAATATATTTAGTGCCAAACCCACTCAATGCTTTTTAGACAAACAGAAATTTGAACTCTGCAGAATAATCGCCTGGTTCAGACAGTATGTCTGCTGATTTTCTCCCCCGGTCCAGCTCTCTTGAAACTACCCAGTTATGATTCTTGGTTCAGAGGCCGCATCCTCACAGCATGCAGTGAAAAACACATACTTTTGAAAAACTGAACGATGCTATTAGTGAGTTACAGTGATTAGGAATGCTGGATCATTCAATTTGTGACTGGCTGTTTTCATCTATTCAGAGCATCCTCTGGTCACCGGCCCCTCATTTTCCTGTGTGAGGGCTGCGTGGGAACAACTCATGTGTCATGTGGGCTGTGGACACGTGACTGCAAAGTAAATAAAGACTGCCTTTTCAAAATAGGTGAATTATTTCCCGTCTCTGCTTCCAAAGGTAGATTTACAGAAAACCAATCATCTCAGGTATGAGAAAAAAAAAAATCAACTGACCATTCAGGTGCTCTGGTGATTTTTATGTGTCATTGGTAACATTTGGCTCATATTTACAATTTCCTTAGGTTCTCCATCGGTGATGTCCTGCTCTTGATAGGGAAGGATTGTGTGCACACTCCAACTAACTGACCATCACTTGTCATGTGCGGTGTCCAGAGGTCTTCGTGGGCAATATCTATCCAGTCCTTAGGAACACCTGCACGGTAGGCATGGCTTCTATTTGGGGAAAATTAAAGCTTGGGGACTTAGATAGGTTCTGCAATGGCCACCTGGGACTTAGATAGGTTCTGCAATGGCCACCTGGGTTTTCTGTCTCCGGGACCAGGGATTCTTTGTGCCCTTTACCACATGCGTGGCGATCCACATGTCCTCATTACTCCTGGGGTGGGTTCCTGAGCCCCTTCCTCTTTCTTTGCCTATGGCCGACTTCTTCTTGAGCCAATGTACTCCTTCCCAGAGCACAGTATCTTCTCTGCCAGAGGGGAATTTTACAAGAAAACTGAAGATCCCAAGGTGACCCATGGGATAGCTTGATGTCTGCAAGCCTTCCAATTTTATTTGCATTCTTATGAAAAAAAACAAAACGTAAAAGGACTTCTAGCCTGGGCAGCAAAGACGTGAAGAATGTCACCTGGCTGCTTTAAGCCTGTTTTCTAACCTGTAACAAAGGAAGCTGAGGCTGGTTGGTTGTACATACCAGTTCTGTGGCTTTAACGTCAGGGTTTAGAACGTAGCACTTAGCTGGGAGAGTTAGCTCCTGGGCACTAAGAGTCACCATGTGACTACCTGTACTGTTTAATCCCCCATGAAACTCAGCACCAAAAGCCCACAGGAGCACAACTAGGTGTTGGTGCATAAATGATATTCCACAATGTACTGCCAGCTAGATGCCATTTGGGGACAAGAATCTGAATGTCCCTGCTCATTCCCCAAGGGAATGGCTTCTGTTATCACCAAGCCAATGCTGGCACCTGGGCCCTGTCACAGCTGACAGGGCTGTGAGGAGGTCAGCTGGTGGCTGCTCCACCCAGAGCAGGTCCCTCAGGATGAGGCAGAGGCAAGAAGCAGCTTGCCTCGCCTCCTTTCCTGGCTGCTCAGGAGACAACAGAGGGCTTCCATCTCTATTACTGTCAGAATATGGCACCTCTCACCAGCTTTGAGATTCACAGCCATGGGTGGAGGCGGGAGAAGGAAGGAGTTTGAAAGCCAGACAATCAGACACAGCCACAATATTTTAGAAGTGGAATCTTCTAGCTCAAGAACATTCTCCAAAGTGTAGAACATTAGGGGTGGAAGAAGCCTCGGCGAATCCAGCGTATTTTGTAAAAAGGAACGGCTGAGAAGTAGAAAGAGGAAGTCACTTCCCTAGGTGACAAGATCAGTAAATGCTAGAATTAGGACCATCATTCAGGATCTCTGGTGTTTTTACAGCTTGAGTTTGGGGAACCTTTCTTGAACACCAGAGACTGTGAGGGTGCCATTTGTAGATCTTAGTGGAGGAGGTTCTCACACCCATCCCTCATGGGCAAGGGGACCCAGCTCTATTGGACATGGTGGTGTGCTCCTCCTACCTTGCAGGTTGACGCCCCTGGGTATCATGGCCTGCAGCTCCTCAGTTGGGAGGTCAACTTCTGCTGCATTGGAGTTGTTGGGGGGAACTGCTCTCCTGCCCCCAAAGGTGGTTGCTGGAGTATCTGACATTCTCAGCTTCACTGGATCTTGGGAAAGGGAGAAGAGAGTCCATGGGAGAGGGGTGTGAGGTGAGTACCACTTGTAGACAGGATTCTAAAGTATTCACAGAGGTGCACCTGTGCACAGCAGGGCCCAAGAAATACATTAGAAGTCCCACCCAAATGAAAGCCTGGAGGCAGCAGAGAAGATGAGCCTAGTGATGGGGTGTGTTCCCTGAGGACCTCAGGGAGACTTCCTGTCTGTCAAAACCTATAGAGAGCAGGAGAAAGAGTGTTTGCTTGAAGCAAAGAAAATCTTTAAAGATTTCAGAGAGCAGAACTTTCCTCTCCCCAAACCCCCAAAGCCTATATGTCTGTAGGTACATGCACCTACTCATTTCATGGAGATTCACCAAACCTAAGTCACTGTGAGGATTAGACTTATGAAAACATGTCCAGATTAGGATGGTCTATTAGAGCTGTCATTTAATTACATAATAAGTACATAAACAACTAAATAAACCAGCTATTTAATGCGATCAGTATTTACTGAGGACTTCTTATGAGCTGGGCTGTGATCTTAGCACTTATGCACTTAGTACTTAGGTAGGCATGCCAGAAACCAAAACATCTTCTCTTTCCTGAGAGTTTACAGTATAGTGGGGTTAACAATGTGCCTGACGAGAGTCACACATAATGCTGTTTGGGTGTGTAGAATGGAGGCCGTGACTATGTCCAGTTGGTGTGAATAGGCTGTGCTCTGACTCGGTCTGGCCTGCTTCCTCTTCCCTCAGAGTCTGTGCAGGCGACCAGCCAGTCTAAACACTACACACCTTACCTTCAGGGCCCAATAAGGACTTGTTGACCAGCTGGCCAAAATGAAGGGGGACTTTGTTTCTGAACTCTCTTTACCTGGCTCCCCGTGCAGTGACTCCTGGCAACCTGGCTGTTTGCAAAAACCAGACACACCCTTGCAAGATGAAGCATTGCTATTAGAGAACCAACTTGACTCGACTCTTGTCGAAGGGAGTGGAGCAGTAGAAGCAAGACTGAGCACAGGCCACTTGGTAAGGTATCTGGTCTTGGGAGGAGACAGGGCTCTTGGAAGAATGAGATAGGAGTACAGATCTATAATATGCCTCTGGGGATTTACAAATAATCTCTGGTGAGCTGAGGCAGGGGAGGTGTTTAAAGAAAAAGGTTTTAATGACAGAGAAAACAGGAAAACTCAATCCTCTGGGGTCTTGTCAAATAGCAAAGACATACTGATTGGTCACTAGGGGCCAGCAGCAGGGTGTGGGGAGAAGGGCTGGGCAGCCAGGCAGCCTTCTGGGAGAGAGCACGTAAAACAAAGAACTGGAACATTCCAGGTGCTGGTCAAGAGAGGAAGTGCGGGCCAATGGGTGAGTTTGGGAGGGGGAGCTGTCCTTCTTGGTAGATGCAGCAAAGGGGAAAGAACTTGAGTACAGCCCCTGTGTTGAGATGCGGGAAGGAGCGACAAGGTCAGAGCAAGCAAGCCTGCTGTCTTCTAGCCAGGTGGGCATTCCCAGAGGGCCTTACCCTCCAACCTTAGTCCACGCTCCACAGTTGACTTCCCTTAGGAAAGGGACCTGCCCTTGGAAGAACAACCACACTCCTAGCCCCATTTAAGAGTCTCTGCCAGGCATGCTCCTAGTCTAGCTTGGTGGAGTTCAAAGACGGTCCCTCTTAGAAGTAGGATTGAGCAATACAAACTCAGAGGTAAAGGGCTGGAACTGGAGAGAGAGGCTGCCTCCGACCCTCCCCAACCCTTTAGAGATACAGAAATATATGTGCAGAGGGACAGGCGCAGCTCAGAGCAGGGCTGCTCAGTGCTGCTCTGTGGGTCTCTTACCTGCTTGTGCTCCAGAGAGGGGGCCCTGGCAGGCTTGTTGTGTGCCTCTGGGTACTTCCTCAAAAGGACTCAGGCAAAGTGACCAGCAAGTTGGCTCTTAAATAACTTCCTAAGGGCACCCACCCTCCTCCCCATCCCAGAGGATTTCTCCTCCCCTTTCTTGACAGCTGGTGGAGGGGGCAGAACTGTTTCTAGGACTTTCCATGTACTTCTGTCATGCAGCTTTGGTCTGCCTGCATGTGCCCTTTCCTGCCTCCATGCTGGCATCTCCCCATCGTCTCACCTCCAGGGCCAGCCCTTCCCCTCCTCCGGCTGATATTAGTAACTACCAAATGGCACTACTGTGCTTGCCAGCCTCCCCCATGACCTCCTGCTGGGTCAGAAGGGCTAATAGGTCCTTTTGCTGTGGAGGAATGTTTTGCCACGCACATGGGTGGTGAGCTGGCAGAAGGGAGGGTCTGCCTGCCCACAGACAGGTCACACAGACAGTTGTGACCATGCATAAAGCAAGAGCAATGAGTCCCTCTTGTGCAAAGAAAACTACCTCCTTGAATTTCCCAGAGAGCCCCAGCCCAACCACAGGACTTCCTGCAGGACAGCCACACTGGTGTCTAATCCCAGTACAAATAAGCAGATACCCTTGAGAGAGCCACACAGTTAGAAATGCTTTGTGTTTTCCCTGGGAGCCATTCTGTCTTTAAGACTTAGAGAGAAAGGAAAGAAAGTATCCTTCCCCAGGCTTTGCCTATTTTTGTTTTGAGAGTGTCACATGTTTACTACTGATTTCCACCACAGATCCTTCTAAGTGCCCTCATTGTCTTCAGATGTCTGATGCTGACACAGGATCTCCAAATTTCAAAGGGGGACGGGAGTTAAGAATAGCATCTCCTGTCCACCTCATCTCTCGGCCACAAATCTGTGGACATGTCTGCAATTTTACCAAGTTTTTCCTTCTTCTTATCCTTGAAATGGAAAAGTCCCCATGCCTCCTTGTCCAGACCAAATGCCTGTTCTTTGCCATGCTTCATATCACTTTCTCAAGGGCTCTGCTGTGCCTCTTATCTGAGCTTCCTCCTGTGGCTTCAAGCTCCATCTCCCTCGCAGCTGCTTCCTGTCAGCATTGACACAATTTCAAGTTGAGTCCCTTCAATATTTTAAAAGGCCTTTTCTCATCTCATGTCCTTCTGGTCATTTCTTATTCTCCCTCCTCCCTTCTGTTGCCAAGCCACTGACTTCTGGGTTCTACCTCCATTGTTTTATTCAAACTACCAAAGCAAAGGTATCTGTCTTAGTACAGTTTGCCACCATAACAAAATACCTGAAACAGGACACTCATAAAGAAAAATAAGTTTTATTTAGCTCATGGTTCTACAGGTTGAGAATCATAAGAACATGGCATTGCCATCTTCTCAGCTTCTAGGAGAGATCTTGTGTTGTTTCATCTTTTTGTGGGAATAGGATGTTTGCTGAGCACACTGCAAGGCGCAGCAGGCTGATCAGAAGGACACCATCTACCACACACTGTGTCTTCCCGAGGCAGAAAGCAGGAGGGAAAGTTGGCATGACTGGAAAAGAGAAAACATGGGGCAGCCTTGCTTTATAATGAACTGTCCTCAGAGTAACTAACCTAGTCTCATGAGAGCTACACTGATCTCTCTTAAAGGTCTAGTCGCCTCTTAACAGTATCACACAAAGGCCCCAATTTCAACCTGAGTTTCAGAGAAGAGAAGCCGCGTTGAAAGGAGAGCACCTCCAATTGTCTGTTTTCAAGCCAAAGAGGAAGACTGAGTTCTTCGTCTTTTGAGGCACTGAGCTCTCTTGCCCACTCTGTCCTTGAAGGGCTTTCCCGTGGTCTCTGGGACACTGCACACTGTGCTATTCCCTCCAGCGTGGTGTGCTATCCTTTGGTCATCTCAGCAACTCTGATGGTTTTAAATTTCAATGTATCTCTGGCACCTCTCAAATCTCAGTGACTACAACTCTGGTCTTTTCCAGAGTTGTAGACTTCCCTAGCTAGCTCGTGCTGGTTACCTTCTCTTGCCTGCGTGGTTACCAAGTTCTAGAGAAGTTACCAGTGATCGCTCACACTCATCATTTCCATGATGGGATACAATTTTCTATGAAAACTTGGCATATTGTAGAGTTCCCTATCTCAGTGAATATCCTTGAGTATGGCAGCCAAGCTAGGCATATGGGCACACTTCAGACAAGCCCCACCCCAAGCTTCAAATCCAACTCTCCATCAGATATCTCCTAGTCTTCCTTTTAATTAGTCCTGAATTTACCCCTTCACTGCTTTCAATTCTTTTTCCACAATGCAGTCACAGTAAACAGTGAAGGGCTCAAATCTGGGTTTGGATTCTTTGCCAAAAGCTTTCCCATAGTGAATTAACTGTGCGTTGAAAGTAAATTCTAATCTTCAACTGAAAAAGACACCATATGATCTAGACCCTTCCTTTTTATGCTCTCACCTCCCGCCCCCACACCCTGTCACATCTTGCTCCAGTCACTGAACTTCTATTCTGTGCCTCAAGCCTCTCACCCTTCTCCACTTGCTAGAAGATCATTCCCCTGTTCATAGTCCTGATCATGGTGTCAATAGCTCAGCTGTCCTTCAAGAGCTTGTCTAATGGCAATGTTCCTGACCCCTGTGGGGTCACATCCCTGACTGGATTCCCATTGGACAATAGGGACTCCAGCCAGAGAGAGGCTGCTGAAGATACCCATGCAAAGTCCATCATTCTCTGCTGCATGCTAGAAGATGATCTGAGTAAAGTTGCCACAGTGGTCTGGTAGACTTATGTGGAATTTGGGGAAGAGTGGCCATGGCTGCACATTTTACATTAAACAGTGTCAACCCTCTGGCTGAGTGTGCATTCAAGACATGCTCTTCATCTCCCAGCCATCACAATCATGCCACATTTGGCCCAAGACTCACAGCTCTGTGAGTGTGCACACACATTAGTTTAATAGTGCTCCACCACCAAGCCAGTAACATTATAAATGTGATGGATTTCCTGGGCTCAAGAGACAGTCAGTAACCCCATGTCAAAGACACCAAGCCTAGCATGTGGCTGAAACTCATCTTAGAGCATAGGCTCATGGTCCTGTGACTTAGGAGTCAGAACAACAGTTTCTGGTCATAGAATGAACCTTGAGTTGTGCCAGTAAATGTGATATGTACATAACAGTCCATGTGAACAGACACTGAGGGCTTTGGGGATGGCATGGTGCCCTTTGTATCTGAAGGCCTTTTGCTTGGCATGGGGAGAACATTTATAACATGTGGGTCAAACTAGGAAAAGGAAAACCACATTAGGTATTTTTAAAGAGAGGACTTGACACAGAAGAATTGTTTATACAGGTGATAGAAGAGACAGGAGGGCAAACAGTGGGGGTGAGTCTACCCCACAATTAAAAACTGGGTAGTTGGTGTCAGCATCCAGCAGGAGCTGAGGTTATGTGGTAGGACCTAGAATCCCATGGGACTGTCTGCTGGGAGCTTGAGATTCAGTCATTACTAGAAACAGGGTCTGAGGTCAGGACTAGTCCAGTCTGTCCTTTTCGTTGTTTGTTTCTCTCTGTCCAATATTCCTCCATTGCCTCCTATTTGCTGAACTTAGCAGAAAATTGTTTCACCTACAGAGGGCAAAGGGATCTAAGAAACAGCCTCAGGCCCATGCCCCTGGGTTAGGGTCCCCAAGACCACCCTTGAGTGCTATGAGCTATCAGTGCCCTAGAGGATTAGTAATCCTAGTGACTCATTTACAGTAAAAAAAAAAAAAAAAAAATCCATGGATGAGGTCCATAGGAAAGCAGGCAGACAATCTCAAGGGTCTTGTCCCATGCAAGTCACATAGGATGTGCTAGACACCACAGCAATGAGCTGTGACCACACATGTGTCATGGTGCACACCAGAGAAACAAATGGATTCTGTTCCAGGATTTTCACTGGGAACTGGTCATGTAGGCACCTTCCACCAAGTTCTAGACAAGACCTCCTCAACTTGTGGGTCATGACCCCCTTTGGGGGGTCCAATAACTTTAGTGGTATTTGCTCTGCCCGTGACTTTGGGCTATAGGGACCGAAGGAGGCGATGTTTCCTTTTAAGAGGTCATGTACAATGGTAAGAAGCGTTGTTTTGGGCCCACTTTCCTGGCATTACTGGGTTCAGATGTGATGACTTGAAGAGACCAGCATCCCTCTTCCTGAATGAGCCTGGTTACATTCTCATTCTTCTACAGCAAAGGGCCATGATCCCAATGTCCTGTTGACTGAAACACAAAGAAAGGACATTTGTACCACTTTGCCTATTCCAAGGGCAGACAGGAATGCCTGAAGACATCACTTAGAGATTCTGGCTCCATCAGAAATACAGATCAACCTGTGGGAGCTGTGAGCAAACGGAAGGTGTTTGAGATGAGAAAAAACTTTAACTCCTTAATTCTGAGTTTTCACAGCTGTGGTATTGACACTTTTCTTGCTAAAGAACCCACCGTCTTTCTCCAGGATGGTAATACCCAGGAGGTGGCCTGTGTTTGCTCAGGTAATGAATGTTCCAGCAAACACTGTTTGATTTACATGCAAAATTTCACATCTCAAACAGAGAACCCAGTCATGTCTGGATGCTGCTATTTTTATTTTTCCAGTTGAATAAGACCTTCATTGGTTAGGGCTGGATTTCCAGAGGGAAGTGAGGGGGTGTTGGAAATAACAACTGGCCTTGTACAAAGATGTCCTGGACTCTGACATGAAGGATCAAAATCTACCTTTTGGGAGGGCTTCTCTCCTCCACTGCCCTTGTTGCTGGAAGAGTTGAAGAGGAAACTTTCCACTCCAGAAGGAGGTGTCATGGCAGAGAGGATCAGAGGGAGGCAGGGTGAAAAGTTTACAGCTGTGTTCCAGCCACAGTGGTGATTAGGTGGCAAAGGTAAGTGATCCTCATCATGTACTGTCACTTCTGAAGAAGCTCTTACTGAGGTTCAAAGGCTAACAATGACAATGAAAGGTCCAAGAAGGCTGTTGCCCGTTTCTTCTCTCCCCATATTACTGTCCCATCTTTTCCTTTCAGGAGACAGCTAAATCCATGTTGGGAACAGTTCTAGAGGCCAGGTGTCTACTCACTGTGTTGACTACCCCAGACATGGTCTTCATTTGTCAGTAGTCTGATTGCTTTCCCTCCCAGGAACTTTGGGTGGCCGGGCTGCCTGAAGGCCAATGGGAGAAGAAAGAACTCATGGCTCACATGATCACTGTGAATACCACCACTGTGTTTTAAATTCTGGGAAAATACACATAACAGAATTTACTGTCTTAAGTCAGGCATGATGGCCCATGGCTATGATTCCAGCATTCAGGTGGCAGAAGCCTCTGAGGGCAGCCTGGGCTACAGCACCTTGATGGTTTGTTGTTGTTGCTTTGTTTCTTAGTTCCACTCGACTCCACTCCTTCTCCTGCTTATGCCCAGACTGCCCATCTGTTGACCAC
>CABHPQ010145310.1:22164-40429 GCA_902168405.1 Peromyscus aztecus
CACATCTCTTTGTATCTACACCTTTTTGTGGTCCCTCCCACGGTGGCCCTACACCTTAACCGATGGGTGCAGTGGATGTGATTGTGTCAGATCAGGACTTAAGCTTCACAAGGTTTTACCAGTTTCTGTTTCATGATCTTAGGATCTGAAAACTCTATGAGGACCTGTAGCTGACTGCTGCAGCCTGATTGACTTAAGGACAAAGCAGAGAGGATGGGTGAGAAAGAGGAGCCCAGCTAAAGGTATATGGAGATCAGATAAACTGCCCGGCTAAGCTAAGCCACACACAAAAGTTCATAAAACTGTGAGCAATGAAATAAAATGACTGCTTAATCCATGAAGCCTTGAGGTACTTTGTTACACAGCAATGATAAGTGAAACACATTAATTCAATAAATATTTATCCAACATCTTCTATTGGAGAGTGGTATAATGAATAAGGGATGCTGTCTGCCTTGAAGGCATACAGTTCAGAAAGGGAAACTATTAAAAGCCAGTCTTTTAGAATTTAATCAAGAAGTCTTTCCCCATAATTCCATAGATTTCAAAAATATTTCATCTTTCACTCCCATGACAAATACCTTTTTATGGACTTAATCTGGCCTATGATGTGTGTGTGTGTAGGAATACATGTTGATTAATTGGTGAATTAAAGCCAGTGAAATCTCTCACATCAGTGAAAGCAGAATGTGTTGCTGACCCAACATGGAAAAGTAAAGACTTATGTTGAATACGTATGGAGGACTGGTTTTTGTTTTATCTCCTGCCTTAAACAGTCTGTCACTCATTTTACACTTGGGTTTCCAGGACTGAAAGCCTCATAAAAGGAAGTACCAAATAAATGCAAGAGCACGTAAGAGTTTATGCTCTCTCAAATGTCTTATTCATACATAGTAATCCTAAAATAAGTAGATGTGCCCACTCCACCAACCACCCTCATAGTAACCAGTCTCCCATTTACACCCCGGTTGTGGTTGCCCTTTGCCCTCATTTCTTTGGGCTGTTTATGTCATGTTTTCTTCTATCAACCATATTTTCCAGACCTGGGAGCCCACTATACATCCCTAATCTTCTCCTTAATCTGAAGACATTTACAGAGGCAGTCTTGTAAAATGTCTTTTGGAGATTGATCTTGCATACTTTGGCCTAAGTGCCTAAGGGTGTGGTAAATCTAACCAATGCCCTGAGCCACGTCCACCAGCTCCTCCTCTCCTCCCCACCTACATTGTGTTCAGCAGCGTAAGTATAGAAACAGGCAAGATCACAGATTGGGAGAGACAGTGCTGTAGGGAAAGAAAACTAAAGCACACCAGAGATGAATGAAATCAAGGAAATAAAATCAGCTGGAGAATCAATGTGGCATGATTTCTCTTGGGAGCCAGTCACACAGTTGAATAAAGCTTCCCACAGTTCTGAATTTAAAACTGTCTATCTATCTATCTATCTATCTATCTATCTATCTATCTATCTATCTATCTATCTTCATCATCATCATCTCTCTAATCTATCCATCTACCTACCTATCTACTTGTCTTACACCAAGTATTTTAATTTACATACAGATAGCCCTTTTTTTCAGATAGCCTTTTTAACATGTAGGAATTCTGTAAGATACGTTTTATGTATATAAAATGTATGTGTTTATAAGTGGACATGCTATACATGTACATATATTTATGTATATATTACAGTGATCCTTTGGTATCCACAAAGGTTTGATTCTGGTATATTCCTCTCAAAGCCAAGATCCGCAGATGCTCGAGTCCCAAGGTGTAGCCCTGAGTAGGATTTCCATGCTCCAGTGCATGGTCCAACACTCATGCCCATCTGAGCAGCACTAAGTAGACTTAGTTGGTGATAAAAACAAAAGTCCTGAAGTTGGGAGGGGTATGTTAGGGAACATAAGCATATTTCACTGCATACACGAATAAAATTCTCATAAACAAGGAAAATAAAAAAGTAAAATTGTATAATAGGGAAGATGATGAGAAGTTCTGTGGAGAAAAATACATCAGCACAAAAATGGGGAAAAGGTGCTTCAGTATTTGCACAGAACCTCTGCACATCCTATGCTCTTTAAATCATCTCCAGATGAGTTCTAAGACTTACTATCATGCAGATGCCATGGAAATAGTTGTTACTCTGCATTTTCAGGGGATGGCAGGAAAAAAAGGACTGCAGCACAGATGCAATTTTTAAGAATATTTTTGATTAGAGGAGAGTTATAGATGGATGCAGACCCCATAGATGTAAAGCCCACAGATACTGAAGATGAACTGAATACATAATGCATAGCATAGATTTGGACAGCCTCAAGAAAATCAGGATTATTTTACTTCACATTAACCCATGCTTTTCTAATACTGTCACTGATTAAAAAAAAAAAAAGAAAAGCAACTGCCCTTTCACTCTTAATTTGATTCTGGAAACCTCGGTCGTGAAGCACTGTGAACTCTCAGTATCCCCGGCTGCCCAGTACCTTGCATCCCACAAAGCACTTTCATGACTGCTGTTTAACTCTCACAACAACCATTCATCATATCTCTGGTGCAGTGAAGAGATGGAGAAGCTTCAGATCTTAAATACTTCCCAAAGGTCTACTGTGGTGGTATTGTGTTCCCCAAAATATTGTGCACCCTAATAAACTTATCTGGGGTCAGAGAACGGAACAGCCACTAGATACAAAGAAAATGGTGGCACTCACACCTTTAATCCTAGCATTCCAGAGGCAGAAATCCGTCTGGATCTCTGTGAGTTCAAGACCACATTGGAAACAGCCAGGCATAGTGACATATGCCTTTAATCCCAAGAAATGAGCCTTTAATCCCAGGGAGTGATGGTAGATAGCAGGAAGATATATAAGGCGTGAGGACCAGAAACTAGAAGCATTTGGCTGGTTAAGCTTTCAGGTTTTTGAGCAGCAGTTCAGCTGAGATTCATTCTGGATGAGGACTCAGAGGTATCCAGTTTGAGGAAACAGGATCAGCTGAGGAATTGACAAGGTGAGGTAGCTGTGGCTTGTTCTGCTTCTCTGATCTTCCAGCATTCACCCAATACCAGGCTCCGGGTTTGATTTTATTAATAAGAACTTTTAAGATTCATGCTACAGTCTACATGCTAAGGGCTTGCTGGGGAGCTGGAGGAATCTTTGGGGGATGGGACCCAGTGGGAAGTATTTAGGTCACTTGGGGCTGTGTCTTTGCAGGGGTACGGGGATTCCAGCTCCTTCTCTTTTTCTTTGCTTGCTGGCTGTCATGAGGTAAGTGGTTCCCTGATATGTGGAACTACATCACTACAGACTCCACCACGAGTTAATTATTCATAGATTTTAGTCTCCTAAAACCACCAGCCAAAGCTAAGCTTTCATCTCTTCAGGTTGCTCACGTCAGGTGTTTGTTCACAGTAACGGAAAGATGACTAACACGTGACGTTAGGTGAGGCATGGGGACCTGCTGATTGTCCTTCCTAGATTTCAGTTAGCCCTCAAGCTTAGTAATAAGGAAGACCACCATTTATCATGCATCCAAGATTTCCCAACTTTTAATTCTTCCACCCACAAGGCTTGGCCTTATAGAATTTTGCTCTGCATCACCTCTGCCACCCAGAGTACATAAGAACCACATGTTTATTCAACAGCCAACTGTCAACTTCGCGCAGACCCTCACCCCAACACTTTTCTAATCTGAAAACACTTTTCGGCACAAGCAGAAGCCAAGGCAGAAGACCTTTCCAAGGCTACAAATGATAGCGGGGAATGTTCTTTGTTGCTGGGTCTTGGCTGTCATAGTACATCCCACATGTTTGCCAGCTGTAGTTCAGATGGTTTCTATTTCACTCAGCATTAATTTTTTATGACGTTTCTCCAGAGCCAGGGGACCTATCACCAGCTTTTAGTTCTTTATTCTGCAGTGCCGTGTCTAATTGCCAAGACAGTTCTATGACATGACTCATATTTTAAGGTGGTGTTAATATGTTTACCAGGCTTCTCAGCAGCAGCAGGCTCAGGCTCACATCTTGGTGCAGTGTTTTAAATGTGCTTTTCCTTGGGAGGGAAGCTCAGGCATCATTGGAATAAACACACCTCTCTCCTTTAGATTTACGATCAGTGTCTTCGCAGCAGCATCATTGCATCCAGAGCCCTGACTGGAGCGGAACCTGGGCACTATTTTGTAGTCTCGGTTTGAGTCTTAAGAAAAGTTTGGGATGTGGGAAGCAGAGGCAGGGCTTGTTGAAAATGAAGCCTACTCTTTGGTTCTTTGGTTATATACAATATGAGCCCATGGCACCACAGGGGTGTTGTCGTTATTCCAGCTGTAGCCTGGACTTGGTTTCAGAACATCTCTGAATACTTTATCAGAACCACTAAGTCACTATAATGGTTTGCTCTAGAAACCTCCTTGCAGCCCTTTACCAGCAGGCTCTATGGATTCTTCAAAAAAAAATCATGATGTAAAATGATAGACTTGCAGAGTTGCTGATTGACAGGAGTCTCCATTCCTAGCAGACTAATTTAACTAATTTCAGGTGTCACTGTTTTTGTCAACTTTATGTGTTTTCTGAAAAAGAGAGAGGGGCAGGGAGGAAGAGGTGGAGGAAGAAGCCAGATCATCTGGACTTCCTTAAAGAAAACAGAGATAAACAGGAAGTGTGTATTTTCTTTCTATAGTGATTGTTAAGCACATACCCTCTATAAACCACATGGAAGATTCCCCCCCAACATAATTTTCTGTTCCTAAGTCCTTTAATCAGTTTGCCTATGTTGCCCTGCACATATGCAATGTGCATGATTTGCAATGTTTAAAGAGGAAGGAAGGCAAGTTTAGGTTAGGTTCCTGTTTCCATCTGTCACGTGGCTACCATACATCGTGTTTCCGTTAGATATATTGTTTTGGCTCAGAAGTACCTGAGACTTCTTCACTCACTTGTGCCTTACTTTTGATGCAGCCCCTGGTTAGGAAACAGCTCTCTCCATGGTCATTAGCTTCCTTTATCCTGCAAAACTTCCCATCTGGTAGACAGCTTGGCACTACTGTGAAGTCTATGGATTTGCTGGTATTTAATGCAGTCTTCCCAGACCATCACAATATCCCCTCCTTGAAGTCTGCGCATGAAGACTGAATATGTGGGAGGAACTGTTTCTCAGTGCCTTTTACTGTGTGTTCTCAGGCCAAAGAAATATTCCTTCTGTTGTGTTTATTTAGTCCTTGAAGACAAAAGGCGATGCTTCTATTTGAAGCCTTGGCTCATTCAAAGGGAAGCAATCAATTCTATTCTGCAAGTATCTGAGCACATCTAGGACCCCAGAACAATACCAAAGGCTGTAAGGCAGAGCCTTCCAAACTGCAGCATGCATGCAGATTGCTGGGGACTTTCTGAGTGGAAAGGACTCAGTTCATTTGCATTTATAAATTGCAATTTATTTGTTACCCAAGGGTGTTCTGGAGCTACATCAGTGCATCCACTTTGAGTAGCACTGTTGTAAGATAGTCCTTGACAAATTTTCAGTTTCATGGGAAGATATGAAACACATTCAAATTAGTCAAGAAGATAATATAGCAAGACCAAATATGCCAAGTTCCTAACTGCACTCTAGATGTCAAACGCCAGTGTTTGATGGAGATGGTGGGATCACTGTGGAAAGAGTATATCAGGTCACTTGCCACTGTCTGGGGTAACATGAGGTCATATACTTGGGAGAAAGACAGGGTGATGGGGACAGGGAGAGAACAGTGAAGGCTTTCTGGAAGAGGTGACAATGGAGACCTTGCATGTAGTGCTGCTGGAATGAGTTTTGAAAGGAACGTAGTTTCTACAACAATAAATGAAGACCAAAAAGGAGCGAGATATTTGTTCCAAGCTTGCTGTGTAATAGAAAGAGAGTCAGCCATCCTTATGTTCTGGTACAGACTCAAAAATGGGTTGGGGACTAGGAAAGCCTTAGAAGGGATAAAAACAGTCATGGTTGCAGGTGTGCCCTGATGCATCTGAGGCTGTTACTTTGGGAAACTTCACATAGCTTACTTAGTGTAAGTAGGGCCCCCTCTGCCATTTTTATGTGTACACATGTGACTGTCTCTGGATGGCTCTAGGTTTAAAGCCATATCCTCAGCATATAAATATCGTTGGTATATCATTGCATAGTGTTATATTAGAGTCTTTGGTTTTAAAAATTGATGTCTGAGTTGCAGACTTGAGTTGCGCGCGCGCGTGCGCGCGCGCGCGCGCACACACACACACACACACACACACACACACTATTAGATAGTAAAATTGACTTGGGATTTGGACAGAATTCCCAACAATTTCAGGAATGGCCCTAAACATCCACCTGCCATTTTTTAAGCTACATATTTGTGAATATCAGTATTCTCAGCATTGACAACTATAAACAAAAATCAATAGTCTCTGGAAACACTGATGAGGCTCCATCAAGAGTGAATCCTTCCACAGAGCCTAAACTGGCCATCTCCTGTGACCAGACAAGACTTCTAGTGAAGGGAGTGGGAAGTCAACCCAGCCACATAACCTTCGACCTATAATTTGTCCTCCCTATGGAATGTGCTGGGGTAAGGGTGACCTAGAGATTGAGGGCGTGGCCAATTAATGACCAGTCTAGCCTAAAACCCATGCCAGGGAGTAAGCCCACCTCTGATACTGCCTGGAGCACCAGGACCCAGAGGCTGGATGACCCAGAGACCTAGGATAGCACCAAACATGACTGGAGGAAAAAAATGTCAATGTAATGATGCCTAATGATATTCTGCTATACTCATAGATTGGTGCCTAGCCCAATTGTCATCAGAGAGGCTTCATCCAGCAACTGATAGAAACAGATGCAGAGATCCACAGACAAGCATTAGGCAGAGCTCAGAGAATCTTGATGAAGAAGAGAAGAAAGGATTATAGGAGCCAGAGGAGTCAAGGAGACCACAAGAAATTTCACAAAATCAACTAACATGGGCTCATAGGGGTTCATGGAGACTGAACCGGCAACCAGGCAGCCTGCATGGGACTGATTTAGGCACTCGGCATATATGTTACAGTTGTGTAGCGTGGTCCTCTTATGGAACTCCTAACAGCGGGAGCAGAGGTGGTCTCTGACTCTTTTACTGCTTTCGGGACCCTACTTCTCATACTGGGTCACCTCACCCAACCTTTACATATAGGGGGAGGTGCATATTCTTACTGTAACTTAATATGCCATGTTTTGTTGATAGTCCTGGGAGACCTGCCCTTTCCTTAACAGAAACAGAGGAGGAGTGGATTTGGGGGGTAGGAACAGAAGGGGTGAGGTGGGGGGAGTGTGGGAGGCCAACTCCCACCTTTTCATGGGTTCTTATGAAGAGGAAAGAGGGATAAGATATTAGGTAGAAAGATAGCGAAGAGGAGAAAGACAGCAACACAGGATAGCTTCGGGAGGACCTGGATCAATACCCAACAACCTTTTATGTTTATTCTGAAGGCTTTTTATAACAATGTCAAGGAGCAGAGCAAGACTTCCCCCCTTGCTAGATCAAAGCACACCACACAGTCAAGTGCAGACCCTTCCAAACACCTGGTAACCATGTCCATGGTCAAATCATCCCCTTATGCAGCCCTGCTGGGTAAAGCAAGCTCAGATTCTTAGACCCTGAGTAAGTTCTCACTAGGAAACCTCTGTGGATCTCCATGGGGGAGGAGGGACTGGGAGGAGAAAAGGGTGGGAAAACTGCAGCTGGGATGCAAAATAAATAAATACATATATAATAAGTAAATAGGAAAAAAGAATGAGTCCTTCATGTTAAAGCAAACAAGCACCTCCATCTCATTTGTATGCCAATTTATTTTAATTATCAATAATCAGTAAAATTATACATATGGCAAGGAATATTTTAAACAAATTTCATAATGATTTATTATAAGTAATTGCTTGATTTATGTACCTATTTTATGTCCTAAGTCCATAGGGTCATTTAAAAGTTTCTTGGGTAAAAAAGAGGTCATGAGTAGAAAGTTAAGCCGGTCCAGATATAGGTAACTGTTGGGAACGTTGCTGCACTCTGTGTTTATATATGCTCTGCCTATTGTCCCTTCATATACAGCTGCCCTTCAGTATCTGAAGGAAATTTGTTCTAAGATCCTCAGTGGATACCTGATATGAACTAGTATTAAACCCTGTTGTACTGCTTTTTCCTCTATATGGACACCTATAACAATGCCCAACGTATCAGTTAGGGACAATAGGAGATTAATAGTAATTAATAATAGCATGGTCATAATAATATTGTGTTAAAATTAGAGCAACATTGCTCTGGCACTTTGGGGTTGTTATTAAGCAAAATGAGGTTACTTGAGAAAAATGAGCTCTGGGGCAATTTGATAACCAAAGTGACTACTGAACGGGTTGCACATAAAACAAAGAAACAATGGGCAACAAGACGCTTCATGTCCCAGTCATGATAGAGCAGGGCAACATGCAACCTCTTTATGCCATGAACATATACTCAATTTAACAGTTATGAATTGTTCCTTTGGGGGAATTTCTATTAAATTCTATCATCTATCTATCTATCTATCTATCTATCTATCTATCTATCTATTTATCTATCAATATATCTATATATCTAGTTAGCTAGCTATCTTTGGCTTTATATAGGGTCCTCATGCTTGTGTGGCAAGCACTTTTACTCACCGAGCCAGCCCCACAGACTCAATTGAATATTTTTAGACTACAGTCAACTTCAAGTAATTGAAACTGTAGAGGTCAGAGCTGTGGGCTAGAGGTGACATGAGGGGACTCCTGTGCTCATCATGGTTTTGTGAGTTTCTCCTGATGTCACCCATCCCTTCCAGTCCTTTTTGTTTGTTTGCTCTCTGTGAATGTCTGCTTCATGGAGGAGTCTTGAATATACCTTTTCCCCTTTCCCGAGTCCTTGGGATCCCATTTGTGTTTGGTGTATTTTCTCCCCATCAGGCTGATGCTAGGTGTGACTGGGTTTGGGAGACGTTGGTTCAGCTGTCCCCTAATGAAGTCCAATCCTCAGGCCACAGTGGGGCCCACAGGGTGAAGGCTGTGTCCTGGCTCAAAGTTCCAGGGCTACTCAGGAGGTATCAAGTACCGAGAGTCACAGTCCCCTTCACCTTGTGCGAGAAGACAGAGCTCTCTGCAGCAGTTCCCGACTCCAGGGAGGGTTCCTAGGTTCCTGTGGGAGGGCACAGCTACAGCCAGCAGTTCTTCTGCTGGGCAGGCAAAGGGAAGCCCCAGTGACAAGGCCCTTTACTGCCAAAGTTTCATAGGTCTCACGTAACTGTTTGAAGTCACCCCTTCTCCTGGCACTCCCGAGACACCGCCCCGAGGCCCCATGCCGCTGCCCTCTCTTCTTATCCTCTGTCTGCTACTGCTCAGGGCACAGAACTGCTCTGGGCCCAGAACTGCTCTGGGTACAGGACTGCTCAGGGCCCAGAACTGCTCTGGGCACAGAACTGCTCTGGGCCCAGAACTGCTCTGGGCACAGAACTGGGCTGCCGACTTGCACCCCTCACAGCCATTCTTCCTTTCTGCTATACTAACTGAGCCTCCAATTTTCAGCTGAGCAGTTGTCTGCAAGAATAATACATTTCTTCATGTCTCTTGTAGTTGGTTATGGCCAGATGACTGAACTATGGACCAGATCTAAATGGAGAAAGAGAAAGGAAGAGGGAGAGAGAGGACAAAGGGAGGCAGGAAGGGAAGATGGGAGGGAAAGGAGGGAGGGAAGGAGGATGGGAGAAAGAGAGAGGGAGACAGACAGACAGACAGACAGACACATACACACACAAACACACACAGAGTCAGGGAGAGAATGATTTTGAAAAGCTATCCACATTGCCTTTTTTACCCTTTTTTACTGGATGGAATGTCAACATGATGGTTGAAGCTGAAACGACTCTGAGGATTATAAGGAAAACACTGTAAGGGTGGTGAATGAAAGGAGATTTGTTGTTTGTTATTTCCTCTTTTGGTTGAGACACAGTCTCCTCATGGAATCTAGGCTGACCTTGGCCTAGCTGACTGCTTGGCTCAGCCTGTCAAGGCCTGAGCATACAGATGTTTACCACCACACTTGGCTGAAGCAACAGACTTGAATGAATCTGAGCCCCTATTTCAGCCCTGAGCCATCTTAGCTAAAGCTGGTGCTATTTTTGTCTTTTAATCACTTACACACAAACTTAATTATCGTTAATAGGACACCAAAACAATCAAAGAGCAAGGACAACATTTTATTGTTCTTTAAAGGCATGGGATGAGTGTTTATGCCACGTAGCCCTAACTGACAACCAACCTGGAGGCATATTCTCTGGTGTATCAAACAGTAATCCATCATATTCTTTCACTCCAGTGACTTTGAGCTGCTCACACATGTGGGATAATACAGACCATCAGTCCCTGGTGGCTGTCTTCATGTTGTCATCAGAGTATAAGGAATGTCAGCTATGTAAACAATGATGATGTCACACCACAAAGAAAACATCATATTGGAAAAGGTGAAAGGTGGCGGCAGAGCACATGTAAGATGTGCCCTGGGGCCGTGATCTCATTGTCTTGTGTTGTGCTATCCAGCACCCAATCCAACAGGCCAGTCACCGAGGTTGGGGGTGTCAAGAAATCAAGGAAAGAATGAATGGAGAGAGGGAGGGACAGAGGAAGGAAGAGAAAGAGGGAGGGATGGGAAGAGGGGGGTGGGGTGGGGAGGGAGTGAGAGATGGAAAGGGAGAGGGAAAGAGTAGGGAGTGAGGAACAAAAGGAAGAGGTGGAAGAATGGGTTTTCTTAAGAAGATGAAATGGAAACAGGGTAAATCCAGAACAATCACTGGAAAGACCAGGCCTCACATCTCTAGCCCCAGACACTCCTAAGACCAGCTGGTACAGTGTGACTTACACTCCTGGAGGGCCTGCAGGTCACAGTCTTTCTGAAAACACTTAGGCTTTCCTGCAACACAGTTCTAACTAAGTCAAACGTGTCTGTGAGTGTGTCTTGATGCCTGGGTTCCCAGCTCACACTCCTCGCATGTTTGTGTGTCTTGATGCCTGGGTTCCCAGCTCACACTCCTCGAGTGTTTGTGCCAGCATCTGTACTAAATTTCATTCTTTGGGTAAGACACGGTCTAGGCCTTCAAAAAGTTTATAATTAAGGGAAGAAAAGATGTGTGTGTGTGTGTGTGTGTGTGTGTGTGTGTGTGTGATGGTTTTCAGACCCCATCACTCCTCACCAAGATCAGGTTTATAATCTGAGTGGTTATCTTGGACTCTGGCTGGACATACAGGGACTAATGAAATGATTCAGATCAAATACTAAACTCAAATGCTAGGTAGACAAAGGAGAGGAGTATATACACAGCAATGGTTGGGACCAAGAGACCAAGGGTCACTAGTCCAAATAGTGACCCATCAGACTCTGGGGTGCATAAGATGTAACCTGAACAAGAATCAGAATTTTTGAAGTTTTAAATGAAATAAAATTAACGTCTTATGTGTCATATACAAAACCCAGTGTCAATGAAAGATAATATGCCAAAATAAAGCCCATATACAGAGAGGCTCATCATCATTATTCCTATGTACCCATAAAAAAGTAAATGGCTCAAAAAATAATTGCCTAAAATCTGGATTTATAAAAATGCTTTAAGTTAATTTGACTTGGTTCAAATTACTTTTACTTTAAGCTGATAATATTTTCCTGGCAATGATTAGGACTGCAGCTGTCCACTTAAATCTCTAAATTGATGATGGACAAGCCTACAGCATCATTTCATAGACTGCTGATCTAACAGGCTACAATTGCCCAACTCCCTATACGACACAGCTGATGTCAATTCAGAAACGCTTTCCTGAAGACATTCTTCTTGTTCCTCTGTGAAGCACAGACATATTAGTATTCCATAGCTATAAAAAGGGGTGGGTAATTTCATTCGGGAGAGCAAAAGGACTAGAATATTAGAAGGAGCTGAATGAAATCATCGAGTAGAAAGGGGAGCGGAAAGGACTCTCCTCTCAGTCTCAGACTTATTGCTGTACCCAGAGATCTGTGTAAACTTCATAGAGCATGTGATGAAATTGCCAAAGCACCTCAATTTTCAGAAATCCATGTATTGACACCCAAAACGAGGGAAGCACAGCTCGATTGCATCAGCCCAGCTTCTCATCTTGGCATCATGGGACAGATGGAGAAACAAATTGACACCCGAAAGGTCACTGGCTTTGCTATTCCTAGGCAGATATGCTTCTAACTGGGAACAAATTGACAAGTCACTGAAGTGAGGAGGACTAATCCCCTCCCCTGCTTTCATCAAGTATTTAGAGGTGATGCGATGCTTATTGGCAAACACATAAGGGGACATAAGGGAAACTCTAGATTCTATGACATTGTAAATGTGCACAGGCTAAACACACCATTAAACGTCACGCTATTTTTCAGTGAGAGTGGAAGAATGGGGTGGGAATTTGAGAAACAGTCAGTGGGTTACACGTGTTACCTGCCTCCTTATGGTAACACTGAAATCTCACTGAAACATATTTCAGCATAGAAGAGTCAACAGTCAGGTGGGACTGCCTAGCTTGCTGATGCAGTAACATTAAAGATTTACATTAAATTATAAATTGCTTATTCGTGAGAGGGAACCAGGAAGGTTTCCCATGAGAATGGCTTCATCCCTGAAAACTGCCTCAGAAATATGGACCAAAATAAATAAATAAAGAGTCCACTCAAATAGACACAACTTTTTTCAGGATGATTAAGTTTAAGCTCCTCGATATGTGGAAGTGATGACTAGAACAATAAAATTGTTCTTATTATCTTAGGATTTATTGCAAGTAAGATGAAACCATGGGTTTAAACAAAAGCATCACAAAAATAGCATTAACTGTATAATAATCTAATAATTGAACAATTCTGCACACCAAGCCTTAAGGTCAAAGGAATCTGCATTGCATGGAACTAAGATGTAGTAGGTTTCATGCTACCCACTAACCCCACACAGCACCTCAAGTGCTGTCGTCCTCTTACAGATCACGGGCTGTCCTTTTAAGGTTTATTGAAAGAAAACAGAACAGTACAAAACACCAGAATGTTGAGAGGTAATCTATATCCTCAGAAGGCATTAGAGGGTCTTGTAAACAAGTTACATCAAATAAGCTGCCTTCACCACTCTCCTCAGGGCGAGTTCAGGAACCCAGCACCTTCTAGGATTCCAGAATAATGAACAATCTGCCCACATCATATGCTTTGTTCTTATTTCTATTAGTAAGGATGAAAATCAAAATAAGCTGGACTTGAAGGCACATGAGATTGAGATCTGAAATCCTAGCTCCAAAGTCCGAGTCATTGCTGACCGCAGTTGGCTGTGAAGCCACAGAAAATTCAATTTCTTTATTTTTTTTGTCTTGAATTCCTTGTCTGTGAATTATGTAATCATAATTGACCATCCTCTCTAGGAGTTTTCAAGGTCTGACACTTACAATGGCTGTTCTTTCCTTTGGAACTCCTGGAGGACTTTCTGATATTTTCTCACAACATCTATTGGGAACTCTGGAGCCTTCTCACTTAGTGTCTTTCCAGGAAGAATCTCTGGCCTGGTGCTCTCTGGTTTCCTGTGCTGATTGGTAGATTGGTGCAGATTGTGGGACACGTGACTTAAGTCAGTGACACTGAGATCAAAGCCTAAGGAAAGTTTTTTTTTTATTTTTTATAGAGTTGTAGTTTTTTGCCCAGAAAGTCCCTGCCTCTTTTGCTCAGAAACTTCCAGAAGCAAGTCTGCTTTCTCTGGACTCAGTTGAGTGTAAAAGTCTTAAATACAGTCCTGATCTCTCTACCCTCTAGACATGGAGCCAATGTTTTGAGGAAGATTCCCAAAGGACTCTTAGGGAAAGTGGATCCAGAACCATAGAATTAAAAATGAACACCAAGTCCATTCTGATTTCTCCAACCAGTTGGAACTGGTGTTTTCTTGTTATCTCCAGTGAGAGCCATTTGAAATGTCTGTTTTGTTGTTCTGGAAGTACTCATCTGAGATAACTGTTTCTCTGCATGCTTTTCAGAAAGTCAGAGGAGCAATTTACCTTCGCCTGTCCTGGGCACCTAGGATGCTAAGAGGATAGTAACTAAGCGGGTTCCAACCCTGAGTTTCATTCATCTTTGTAGCCCTAACAATTATCACAAGGAACTAGTAAGCAGTACATACTTAATAAATGTACAATGAATACTTACAAAACATAATCTTGTCAACTCACATTATTTGGGGCATTTGCTGCTTGCTAAGACATAGCATTGAAATATCATTAAAATCTTCAAATCTTCACAACTTGATTAGATGTCACCATGATTATCTCTGCTGATGAAACAATGTGAAAAAAGGAAGCAATTTTCCCAGGAGCATTCACTAAGTAAAGTAGCAGATGTAGTCCCCTAGTCTAGACTTAACTATTTTCAGAATTCCAATTCTCTATGCTTAATTTCAACTAAAGTGTTTTCCTAGTCCAGTGTCACTCAAAATATGATCTACAGAGAAGGTGCAGCTCTGCAAACTAATTCAGCTGACACTTTCTTTTTCTTCTTAAGTTTTTCCCAATAAAAGAGCTACACATTCCATCCGAATGAGGGCCAATCTTCTCCAAGACATAAGAACTCCCAAATTTTGTCTGGAAAACAGAGAAGGAGCCATTAGGGACTGAGAAGTGGGCAGAGAGCAAGAGGAAGGGAGGGTCATGAGAAGCAAAGAATGGATGGTCAATGTGAGATACATATTTATACGAAAATCCTACAAATGCACAATTAATATGTGATAATAACTGCAATTAAAGCAGCATGGTTTTATTACAGAATACTAACTCAGTCCATGACTTAAAGAAAACTCTCCTGTTAGGAAGATAATCACATATTATGTAGCACTCTTGTAACGGTACAAAACTTCCCTGATGTCAATATCAAGTTACTGTCGGCCCATAAAGAAGCCACTTTGCATTTCCTCTCCTTCTTTCCCTTTGGCCACTGCCTATATCTCACAGTCCCAGCTCTGGCTCATACGACCCTCATTAAGCCTCTAAGACTCTGAGTGCTGCTGCTGCGTCCTGAGGGTAGCGAGTCCCCACTTTTCTTTGAGAGAAAAGGATTTAGTTCTTTGTGATTTCTCAGAATGGAACATCTTTGGGACAAGCCAACAAACTGAACAATGTTACCCCTCTTCAGTCCTGTAGTCCACTTCTTAGGAAGTGTCTCAGGAACCATTTTGTTAATAAGTGGTGTTTTTCTCAAAGAGGAAAGAAGGGAAGGGTTGAGCTGGAATACAAATTCCCCCTTCCACAACACTCTGGTTGGCTCATGTGCCTTTAACATGAATATGATACTTTTACTGAATGGCATATGGGGCCCTCTGGTCTTGGACAAGCCTTCACATGTGTGACATGAATGCAAAGTCACCCATTCATGCACTGTGTCTAAGGTAAGAGAAGAACAGAAAGGACTTCTACAAAATTAAAAGAAGGTATTGACTTCTTCAGAATTTTTTACTTTGATATTAGTTAATAGCTGGTGGGTCTAGAAAGTTTGGTTTTGTTGCTGTGGTAAAATACCAACAAAAAGCAATAGGTAAAGGGATTTATTTAGTTTATAATTCCAGATTACAGTCCATTAATTGCTCCGACAGAGCAGCAGGATCTTGAGATAGTTTGTTACATTACTTCCACAGTCAAGAGCAGAAATAAATGAATGTATGCAGGGATGCATGCTTCTCCTCAGCTTGGGTACTCCACTCATATAGTTCAGGACTCCCTACCTAGGGAATGGTGACACCCATGGCGAGATAAATCTTCCTACATAAATTGACCTAATTAAGATAATCTCCCATGGACATGCCCACAGACAACCTGATGTAGACAATCACTCATTGAGACTCTCTTCCTAGATAATACTAAGTTGCATCACAATGACAATTAAAGATGACCATCTCAGAGTCTATGAGCAGAATGAGAGAACTCATGTATATTGCAAGTTTTCCATGGGTAAGAGAGAGGGTAAGAAACAAGCATGCTGTGTTTGCCCAATGCAAGGAGCTCAACAAGGTTAACTTGCTCACATACTTCCACTTACAGACAGATAAAGCTTTATTCTATTGAATCGTATTTTTGTTAAAATGCAGCAAAGTTCTATAATACAACCATAAAATTTTCTGCCTTAACTACATGGTGATGTCTTACAGATACCAAATGTCCCAAGCGTAACGTGGGAACTTAAGCAAACCCTTTAGGCCCCTCAGCAGGAGAAAGTAAGTGAATGACTTATTGAATGGGGTCAGAAAAGGAGAGTAGCAGATTGGAATTTCACTTGGAGGTAGCTAGATAAAGAGTACATATCACTAAAAGCAAAATAAGGTGTGTTGGGGGATAATAAATGTTGACATGGAACTTGGCTTCTTCTGTCGCAGCACAATTTATCATTCTGCAAAACTCTGATTGGAAGAGTTTTTTCAGAAACTGAAAGAAATCTCATTTAATTTTTCAGGACTGATGAGTGCCATGCCATGTATCTGTTCTTAGACCTCAGACTCCAGTTTGCTTCTCCCTTGGGAAATAAAGCACTTATAAAAAACACAGTAAGACAGGCTCTTATTTATAGTTTCCAAACAAGAAAATTAGCTTGACCATGTACTTCAGAAGAGGAAGATAACATACACATTCATCATGTACATCATATACATACACACACATATATTTTCAAAGATGAATACTGTCCTGGGTATATCTTAATGAAATAAAAATTGTTATTTTATGAATATGAGTTTAGATTATGTAAGAATTTTTAAATGTTCATTTAGTCTTATATCTGAATACAGGCCTTTCCAATGAGCATTATGGTTTAAATATCAATCGACTTGCAAATGATGTGCTCAATAGTTAAAACCATCTGCTGTCTTGGCTGTCGCTCTAAGACATTGAGAGCTTTGCTAGGCTGGCCTCTGTGCTACCCCGTGGTCACCTCTGACATTGTCTGACAAGCTTCCCAGAAGTGGGGACACATGAACATCTGGTGATTTTCATCACATTTATGATTTATTTTTTCAGAAAACAAAGGTGTTAAGAGTACCACACTAAAGAAGCCACTGCAGAAGCCTCTACCTCTGAGCACAGTCACATGATTTGTACTGTTAACTCTTCAAAGAACTTTCCTGGATGAGTTACATGAAATCATATTTCCACCACGTTGCATGAAGAGCCACGGGGCATCATCCATGCATCATCTCATCCACCTTTCACAAAGGCTTGGACCCCCCATGCAGGTAAGTGGAAGTAGGCTTTCTGACAGGTGAATAGCTCCTGTGTTCCTACACAAGGGAGCTAAGGGAGGGATGGTCCTGCAGCTCTCTTCTCACAATTCCTTCCTGTGAAACCCAACTGTTTCTCTCTGGTCTTAGATCTTCTTTGCAGACAACCAGGTGAACATAGGGGATAGCATAATTATGTCATATTATAATCAGAATGCAGCCTCAGTTTCTTCAAGGATCTATGCTGGGACTGGAAAGAAACATGTGTGCCCAATTTAAGAGCTCTGGGGATGATACATTCCCTCACCTCCAGAGAGGTGTGGAGGATACCTTGAAAGCTGGGAAATATGAAGAACGAAGTGAAAGAGTCCCAGCTCAGGTGGGGTGAGGCCATTGAGAAGGGCTACTGAGAAGAGCCAAATGGCCTCAGTCAAATCACTGAGAATGGATAACGTGTGGCTGATGGGACACATGCTGTCACAGGTGCTCAAATTCCTCACACAGTTCTCTTGCAAACCTGTTTCCCTGATGAAGACAGAAATTTCCTAGGGTTTTGTAGTAGGCAAGTGGAACTTGGATGCTTGATTTGTGCTGAATCAGATGCGGGTCTGTCTCCTATGGGTTCATGTGCTAAAATGTGATCCCTGCTGGGAGGTAGGAAGAAAATAGAGAGGTACTCCAACTGTGTGGTGGGAAGTGGAGCCTTTGGCAGGTGTTAGGTTTAGTTTAGACAGTCATCTTGGAGCCCAGTTGTTTGAACACACATGGCTTTAGAACAGTAGTTCTCAACCCTCCTAATGCTGTGACCCTTTAATACAGTTCCCTATGCTGTGGTGACCCCAACCATGAAATTATTATCATTGCTACTTTGTAACTGTCATGACCCACAGGTTGAGAAGCCACTGCTTTAGAAAGGGAAGGAGAGAGAGTGGGACACACACATGCATGAGAGAGAGAGAGAGAGAGAGAGAGAGAGAGAGAGAGAGAGAGAGAG
>CABHPQ010145312.1:5264-52743 GCA_902168405.1 Peromyscus aztecus
AGAAAGAAAGAAAGAAAGAAAGAAAGAAAGAAAGAAAGAAAGAAAGAGAAAAGGGATACCTGACATTAACCTCTGACCTCTTTGAGCATTTGCATGCACACATGCACACATGCACACATCATACACACAGTGTCTCGGTCTATCCCTGTTTATTTTAGTCTCTTCCTCTTTCTGGTGATACACTGACTGTCACAGAATCAGTTGCTCCAATTGGAGGATTAGATAGAGATTTAAAAGTTCACCTGAATTTTTATAACTATAACTAAATTTTTACAGCCTCTATATCTATTGCCCTACATGAAGCCACTGCATGAGGGACAGAGGTAGAGAGCACAGGGAGAGACCACTGGAATAAGGGGGGCATTTACAGGGAGAAGTGGAAACCTAGTGCAGGGGAAACTTCTTGGAACCTGTGAGGGTGCCCCTAGTGAGGACTATAGTAATGGAGGACACAGAGCATGAACAGGCCGTCTTCAGTCACCTGACAAGGCTGCCAGTGGTGGGACTGGGACAACAACCTAGCCACAAAACCTTAGACCCACACTTGTCCTGCCTACAAGATGTACTGGAGTAAAGGTGCAGAAATTGTGGGAGTGGCCAACCAAGGACTGGTCCAGCCTGAGTCCCATACCATGAGAGAGAGCTCACACCAGGACCCAGAGGTGAAATAGCCTAGAGACCTAGGATAGAACCAAACACAACTGGTAAAAAAAAAAAAAAAAAAAAAAAAAAAAAGTCAACGAAATGATGAGATTGGAACAGATGCAGAGACCCACAGCCAAACATTAGTCAGAGCTCAGGAACCCCGTAGCGAAAGAGGAGGAGGAAGGATTATAGGGGGGGGGGGTCAAGGACACCAGGAGAACACAGGCCACAGAATCAACTAAGCAGGACTCATAGGGGCTCACAGAGACTGAAGTGACAACCACCGAGCCTGCATGGGTCTGCACTAGGTCCTCTGCATACGTGTGGTTATTTAGCTTTGGGTGTTTGTGGCTCTCCTAACAGTGAGAGAAGGGATGTCTCTGACTCTTTTGCCTGCTCTTGGGGCCCTTTTCCTCTTACTGGGATGCCTCATCCATCCTTGATAAAAGGGGTTTTGCCTAGTCTTAATGCATCTTGTTATGCCATGTTTGGTTGGTATTCCTGGGAAACCTGCTCTTTTTCTGAAGGAAAATGGAGAAGTGGTGGATATGGGTGAGAGGGAAGGTGGAGGGAACTGGAAGGAAGGGAGGAAGGGGAGGCTGCAGTCAGAATATGTTCTATGAGAGAAGAATACATTTTTAAAACATACAAGTTCACCTGATTTTTTATTTTTTATAACTATAACTAAATTTTTGTGGCCTCTATATCTATTGCCCTACATGAAGCCACTGCATGGGTAAATGTACCATACAATAATGAAAGCATATGTGTATTGAAAGAAAAATCCTTACAAAGGTAAACACACTCTTAAGATACAATCTTACAATCACTCCCTTTAGTATTTGCCCAAATGAGGTGAAAACTTATTTTAGAACCAAAGCAAGTGGCAAGTAAGATGTCCTTCACAAAGTAACAATTAATTATACCGTGATAAAATGAGACAATAGATAATCATTCAGGGCTGAAAATAAATACCAAGCTATGCTGTAAGTGAATGAAGCCAATCTGAAAAGATTACCAACTATGTGACATTCTAGAAAAATAGAATTGTGGATATCAGTAATTTCTAGAATTTGGCCAAAATGGGGAGTAGTAGGCAGAGGAGACTTTTATACCTGTGACAGTACTCAGTGCTGGGATGATAGATGCATGTCATTGTATGTTTGCCAAAAATGAAGTGTTAGTGTACATTCACCAGCTGTAACAGATGTACCTTCTGGTATGGGATGTAATTAGAAGAAGCTATGGAGTTGAGGCTGTGTGTATATAGTGTCAGGGTGAAGCTGGGGAACCTATGTACTTCCAACTCAACTTCCTTGTAAGCCTAACTCTGCTCTGAAATTATAAATTCCATTAAAAATGAGAAACACTTCCTTGATGGTCTGAAACTGAACTTTACCTAGAAGTCCTATATTTTTACTTGCTACACCTGCCAGCAGTGCTAAAGGAGCACTGGGATTTTTAGTTACACAACTCTCAACGAATGTCTGAATACCTGTGGCAGATTTTGAGCTTGCCTCTCCCACCTCAGCAGGTATGTCTCATTATCTGTCCAGCCTAGACACCCCGTCATGTGGAGAGTGAAGAAGAGGTGGGCCACACACCCTGGTACCGGATTACTGCATTTCCTACAGTTTGGCTCCCTCTAATGAACTGTGTTATAAAGAGTTATAAAGAATATTTTCATGTCAATGTCTAGCCTGGTAGACGTTGTTTCTTTGTTTACATAAGGCTTATATTTGAGCACATCCTTCTTTGTTTACATATGTATTGTTTCAGTAATTTCATTAAGGCCCTGTGAAGTCAGGAATTACTATTTCAATTGTTTTGGTATTCCTCAGTAACTGAGAGTGACATCAAAAGAACACTCTGCATAAATGCTAGTTAAATTATTCTTCTCCTGTCTTAGATATTTTTAAAGTACTACATCTGACCTTTAATGCAACATGCTTTTTTTTCTGATAATAGGACTATCTGTGAGAAGCTCATTTACATGGTATCTGTACGAATTTTGTATTTTATTTATTCAAGGAGCAATCCCCACCAATCTCCGCAAGGCCATGATTAGAATCTCTATATTTCTGAAGCCACCTGTCAACACAACTGTGCTTGAATAATTACATTCAGCAATCCATAACCTCAGGCAATTCCACTTGCTTTAGCTATGCCTATGCTGAAATTTTTAGGTATCAGCACATCACCAAGCTAACAATAAAGCTCATGAAACTGAACCTATTATCTGCCAAATGCATCTCCGGATACTTGTCTCTTGGAGAGAAGTCTATCATAGAGACACTGACGCACATCACACCCCCCACTGTCCCTCTACATATATACAATGTTACTGATGGTAAGTACCAACTACGGGCTGTCATCAGCCAAAATCAGCTTATCTGCATGGGATAGATTTAATTTGCCAACATAAAATAGTCTCAATTTTTACCTACCTCAGTTAAACAGATGTCTGACAAGTCTCAGAGAGTCATAATTCCCACACTGATGACTACCAGTCACTAATTACAATGAACATTGGGTACTCTTCACTTTAAAGGGGTGTTATGAATATAAAGAAAATTTAAAGCTACTCAGAGGTCTTCACAGAGACTTTTATTGGAAGATTTTTCTTCAAAGTCTAAATCCAAGATAAAATACCCCAACATAGTATCCATTTTTAATGACTCTTAAGCTAGAATATAAACCCCTATTCAGCATGTATTAACTCTCATCAGGATTTTAACAACTGGCTCCTCTTGCCTCTGTCCATGCTGTACACAAATCCCTGGTGTAGCCATGGTAGATCCGGGGAGTGGGAGCTGTAGAACATTTAGCTGCTGGTTAAAATGAAGATGGATGAAATTAAGACACAATCTGTGTTCTCCTTCACCCCCAGAGTCCTGTGACAGCTCCCTCCACGTCTAACCCCTCCTGCAAGAAAGAGACAAATTAGGGCTTTTATTATTTATTCTCAGTGAACAGAGAAACCCTGAGGGGAATGTATGGGCTGTCAAACATTAAGACCAAGTGGTGCAATTAGAAACCAGAGTCTGGGTCTTAAGTGTTTCTGTAAGGGAAAACAAAAAAGAAGAAGAAAGTTTATAAAAGAGAGAGAGAGAAATAACTATAGAAAATACATATTCTTAAGCAAAATCTGAGAATTCAGACCCATCCTTCTCATTCAGATTTCATTTGTTTCACCCTTGGAATAAAATATAGCGATGCTCAGAAATAGAAACAAAAATTGGCAGCCTGCTACCAGTGTGAAACGGGTCCAAACACAATAAATGACACTTCTTATCAACAGTGATCTCTGACATGATGGAGTGTATTGGCCACACCATGTGCAGTGGAGGCAATGATCACTCCCTCTACCTGCACAAATACATGCTCTGTGATGTATGTGCTTTTGGAGAATACCCACTGGCATATGAAAATCCTCACCGGATGACAAAATATATTATTAAAAATAAATGAAAAATCTATATCCTTGCTTTAGAACAGATGATTCTGATTTGCTGCCTATGTGCATGAGCTTGCATGTAGCTATGGATATATGAGGGTACACAGTCCACACCAGGGCCATCAGGTGTCCACTGATCATATTGCCCCTTGTATGGGACATGAAGTGACTCTGGTAGTTTTCCTTTGCCTACTCTGTGATGTATGTTTTTTATGAATTTTCTGCAATAAAGCTCTTAGAAATGGACTTAGAGACTACAATAGAGTTATACCTGAAAAAAATGGGCCATTTGGGAGTGTGGTCCTTTGGCTAGCCATGTAATTGTGCTTACTTAATTACTGGCAGTCTTTATGCTCCCTTTGACACTGCTAACTATTGTTAGCATGGATCTAGGATCTAACATCTAGAGTCCATGTTATTTTCTGTATTGACATCTGGAAAAAGAGAACTATAACACGAATCTTAAAAGGTCTTATTAATAAAAAACAAACTCGAAGCCAGGTATTGGGGTGAATGCTGGAAGATCAGAGAAGCAGAACAAGCCACATCCAACCTCACCTTGCCAATTCCTCAGCTGATCTTGTTTCCTTAGACTGAAAGCCTCTGAATCCTCATTTGAATGGATCTCAGCAGAACTGCTGCTAAAAGCTAAAAGATTAAAAAGGCTCTAGTTCCTGGTCCTCACACCTTACATACCTTTCTGCTTCCTGCCATCACTTCTTGAAATTAAAGGCATGTGTCACCATGCCCGGCTGTTTCCAGTGTGGCTTTGAACTCACAGAGATCCAGATGGCTTCTCTGCCTCCTGAATGCTAGGATTAAAGGCGTGTGTGACCACTGCCTAAACCTATGTTTAATATAGTGGCTGTTCTGTTCTCTGACCCCAAGATAAGTTTATTGAGGTGCACAATATATCAACCACAGAGAACCTATCATTACCTAATCTCGAGCTCCTCTCCCTACTCTGATCCCAAGGGAAAGATCAATGAGTTAAGCAACCCCCCTTTTTATAGAACCAGGTGTTAATCCCACTTATCTGTGAACAGCAGGCTTCCCATCCTTGTTCCCTGTGGGAGCCAAGAGCCACCTTTATCCCATGTTACTACAAACCCTGCCTCCCACAACCCCTAGTGTACTCCCTGTCCTGAGTTCAAGTACTCCTACTTCCACATGGCCCTGTCTGGCTCACTGTACCCTCCTGGCCCAAGCTTGGTCTCCCCAGGACATTGTACTTACCTATCTAGTAATGGATGCTGGGATTTCATCATTCTCTGTCCTTGAGATATGGATCTATCCTGCAGGAAAAGAAGTGAGGGGTGATTTGAACAACACATTTCATAGTTGATTAATTCCCCTTAATTCTCCTTGAGCTCTTCCAAGGAGAATCTGAGCTTCTGTGACAGGTAATTCAAGGCCCAGCTTCCTTTTATGCCATGCCACAGCATAGATCTCCCCGCTCCTCTGTTTTTCAATGTAAAGGAAAGTAAAAGAGACGTTGGTTACCTCCAAGGCATGTGTGCCACTCAAGCCCCCTTAGTTATCCTGCCACACTAGTCATTGTAGTGGTGAAAACACCTTGAAATACACGTCTCCCAAGAGGACGTGTCAATTACATCAACTGATATAGGATGACCCATCGTAACTGTGGGTAGGGCCATTCCCTGGGCAAGAGATGCTGGACAGTATAAAATCAAAAAATCGAGCTTAACATTAACACGCATGCATTGTCTTTCTTCTTCTGACTGCGACTATGATGTGACCATCCTGCTGCCATGATGGACTGTGCCTTGTCCTGTGAGCTAAAATAAGCCCTTTTTCCCTTGAGCTGCTCTTGTCAGAGTATTTTATCACAATAATGTGAAAAGAAAACTAAGACTCTCACTGACTGAGGAGCAATGCGGGCGTCAAAAAGCCTGCTGTCGCCTCAACAGCACCTACGGAGATGAGTGCTGCTGGGGTGGACTCGAACACTTTCTTCCAGTTCTCTTATTTACACAGATATGTACCGAAGACCTGCTACTTAGCTGGTATTGTCCTAGATGCAAGATTATAATGATGTGTAAATTACAGCTCTCTTCTTTCCCTTGCTCACTACAGTGGATAGTGCAGGAAAGGACCCAGTCAAAACACCATAGGAAAGGAAAGGTTAGTGGACAAAAACCATTGTACAGCTGGACAATGAATAGTATTCATGTCTGAAATGAGCCATGGTGCCATGAAAAGATCTGAAAGATCTTTAAATCCATGTTACTGAATGAAGGGAGCCAATTTGGCAAGTGGATAAACTCTATGCTTCCAACTACAGGGCAGTCTGGGAAGTCCAGAATTATAGAGATGTGAGCTGGAGGGGAGGAAAGGGTAAAAAAAAAAGCAAAACCTACAGGGTTGACAGGCAGGTGAATCATTCTGCATGAAATTATAATAGAGAACACAAGTCTCTACTCCTGTTGGGGCTGGAAAGATGGCTCAGCAGTTTAGATCACTGGCTGCTCTTCCAGAGGTTCTGAGTTTGAGTTCAATTCCCAGACCCCACATGGTGGCTTACCACCCTCTATAACTGCAGTCCCATGGGATCCGATGCCTTCTTCTGGTGTGCAGATGCACATGAAGACAAAATGCCCATATACATAAAATATGTAAATTATATATATTTATATATATAAATATATATATATATATTAAAAAGAAGTAGAAGAAAAAAGAAGACCCAAAGAGTTCACAACTCCAGAACAAACCAAGTTGTAAACTGTGTTCATTCATCAACAGCCAGGCACTAACCTGTCACATTACAAGTTTTCCACCCCCACTGGAATACAGGAAGAGTAGAGGAATGTAGACAGAAGAGTGGGGAATCTATTATGTTCAACTTTCCTGTAAACCTACAATGGTTCTAAAAGAGAAAACCAATTAATTGCAAATTTAAAAATCATTGGAAAGACCAGTTTTAGCACTAATTTAGACTTTTAAAGGTAACTTACAATGACTGACTAGTGTTTCATACACCAGCAACACCTAATCTTTATACAGTCTGTTACTGTTTCATCTTCATATGATGTAACTAAGGCAAGAGAGTGAGTACTTAGCCCAGGTGTGTTTGACACATGAGATGTGGCCCAGAAACTGTGGCTTTTCTTAACTGAATTTATTATCTGTTGAACTGGCACAAAGAGAAAAGATATTTCTCTCTCTCTCCCTCTCTCTCTCTCCCTCTCCCTCTTTTTCTCTCTCCCTCTCTCTGCCCCCTCTCCCTTCTTCTCTTTCTGTTTGGGGGGAGGGTAGTGAATATCTACATACACAACATGCATTCAACACCATGTTGTGTATGCAGATATATGTATACATTCACATGCATTTGGAGACCAGAGGCCAACATCAGAAACCTTTCTCACAAGGCTTCCACAGAGCCTGGAGCTCATCTGATGGATGGCTGGTCAGCCAGCACCTTCTCAGGATCCTCCTGACTTCACCTCCTACTTGTAGGGTTACAGATGAATACCAACACATCTTCCCTCTGGCCTTCATGCCTTAAGCACTGAGCCATCTTTGCAGCTCCTAAAAGTTCTATTAAAATCATTCCAGGGCAATAATCACCTTTAGCAATCACGTTAATGACTTAAAGTTAGTCTTTAGAGCCTCAAGCAATGACTCCTTACTCCAAAGTTGCCATTGATCTTCTTAGTGTTTAAATCCATGCAATTCTTATTCTAAAAGCCTCCCCAAAGCAAGAAGGAAAGCAGAAGGCTCCCAAGCCAGAAGCAGAGAGCACAGATACATGGCACTGCAGACATGCAAGGAAGGCCTGTCCACAGGTACCCAGCTAGCTACTCATGGCAGTGAAACCAAGGGGAAAAGTTAAGTTGCCTTCCAGGTTTAAAGAATAAATCGTGAATTTGTCTAAAATAATGGCACGTCCTATTTTTCAGCCTCCACGCACTGCAGAGCTGTTACTCAGCATTATGCAGAATAGAACTACTTCTCCTGAGAGATTCCACGGTAATGTTTAATAGCATTAATTAGGTCCTGCCTCACTCATAAAACTCCTCACCTTTTATGTCATGCAATAAACCTAAGTAAATTCCTAGATAAACTGAGCACTGATCAAGGCATCAGAGGGTGTCATGACTTCTTGGTTCTGCACAACACCTGCTGCAGCATCATTCATACATTTAACAGGACCATGATGCAAATTATCATTAAACATTGTCATTAAACGTACTTGATTAACTCATAAAACATTATCAGAACACAGATTACAGCCATGGGATGAGAGATTTTGTATACAAAAGTTCTCTTGAGGGGTTCCCTGGGGAGAAACCTTGAGTGTGTTTTCAGCTGTGTTCATATACTTGGGACCTTGGTGGCTGGTAAATGTCTTAACTGTAAATGTGACAAATTTATATTTTTTCTCGTAAATGGGCCGTGGTGAGCCAAATTAGTAGCATTTCTGAGGCTCAGTTGAGATTGTTCCTTAAATTGAAGAAATCCTGTGGATTAATTTACAATTCAGCCCTGCTAAGGAAGGAGTTTCATATTTCCATGTTTCACCAAGAACAAAGTCAAAAACGTGCCTTCCAGGTTTGTTAGTAGGAAAATGGGGGTGGAGATTATGCTTTCACATTCTCAAATACATATGGATAGTGTACAATAATATATCTTTGAAAACAAAAATGAAAAACAAATATACATGACCACAATTTGTTATATGAACAATAGTGTCTGTGTCAGTGTTTGAAAAAAAGTGAATTAGGAATTAACTTTTAATCTTTAGTATGGGGATGAGAATTAAACCAAATAATAAAACCAAAACCATTTACAGAAATAATTTAGAGGCCGTGCTGATTTACATAAGCAAGTCATGTTGACTTCTCTTAAGCAATCTAGCTATATTGAAGCAATGCAGAAATGAGTGTGCAAATAGGTATTTTCATTATACATAGAGAAAAATGATATCATCAATTAAGTCTCTTCACAATCATCTTTAAATTTTGGGCATGTGCTGGCGTCTGAAACAGAGTTAGCAAAGCACACAGAAACACATCTGAATAGATTGTGAAACTTCGGGGGCACCTGAGGATCTGTGGCCATTGTAGACCGTCAGTATGCAGCGCCCTCTGCTGGCAAACAGAATAATACATTATCATAAAATCTGCGCATTATTCTTGTTTAACAATGGCTGAGCAGGGATGCTAAGGGTTTTTGGAATTAGAACTATAATTCCAGGTAATCACCACTCACCTCTGTAGCTACTTTATCAAATAAACATTTTATTTTATGGGAAAAAAAACAAATAAAAGCTGATATATGCAAAGAAATAGTCACTACAAAAAAGAACTGCACATTTAGAGTTCACACTTAAAGACTTCCTGTATCTGTTCAGGTTGGAGGTCAAGTTACCTCATCTTCCATCTGTTTATCAGTGTAACTTGCCTCTGCAGTGTTGCACAACTGCTTCCTGTAGCCGTGACCATTTTCCCTGAATCTACGAGCTTGTATTTTTACCTCTGCATCCCGGAGCTCATCGCTACGACAGGCATGTGTTGTCCACACTGGACGCTCTTAATTCTGTAATCATTCAGCAATTCTTTCCATTCTATTTTCAAAACCTATTAGGTGCAGCGGGGACTAGAGAGACTCAGAACTGGGAAAATCTCTGAGAATAAACAATTGTTGACTCATCTGTCCTAAATGGGACGTCTATGTCAAGGCCCAGGGAATGTTGAAGAAAAGGAGGTTGGAAAATGTAAGAGTCAGAGAAAGGTGTGCAATTGTTGTACAATTCTGTCTTCTGGGTGTGATGTGGCTGCTGCACTTAAATTCTTAGCATTTGTGGTTTCCTGAATAGGACCTGCACACCCAGATCTGATTATGATTAAATTGTGACTCACATTTGAAAATTATATTACACTTCTGGAGGTCAGGACAGTTTTCTAGCCTCATCACTAGGGTATGTATTGTACTATGGAGATCCTAGCTTTATGAATTTTTGGGGGGTGTTGTTTCTGGGGAGCCAATGAGTTTAAATAGGGTTACGTACAAGAGCATGGGCAAGGAGTCATTTTAGAGCTTGGGTAATTTACCAGTGGCTTACACCACTGATTAACACACACACACACACACACACACACACACACACACACACACACACACCTGGCAACCATAAACTTCTTACAGATCCTCTGGAGAGGCATTAACTGATGACTGTCAGCTAGACAGACACACTCAACATGAACATGCCCATGGACACAGGTGATGTAAAGGAACTTGAAGCAAAAATCATTTACAGAGTTGGAAAGAAGCTGAACTGAAGGCCTGTCATACTCAAAACTTAGACATGTGAGTTATGTAAATTTAGGACATCATGGCAACCACATTCTTAATCCTCATTTTGATTGATGTGGCTTTATAAAGTATTTCTATATGGTCTGTAGCAACACTGAGATATGGTGTATACATAGTCCCAGTAAGACCTCCATGATTTATTTCTCTGAGAAGTGAAAAAGTCGTCTCAGCTGACAAGAGTAAGAATCTTAGTAGTTGAGTTATTAATGTATCAGAGTTTGGTCATTTTAATGAATTATGATATTTTTTCTTCAGTAGTAAAAACTAGCACTAATTTGGAGGTGATATTTCAAGCTAAAACAAATTGTAACATCCTTAAGCCACCTAACACTACAGAATCATTTTTGTTAACTTTATCAACAGTATGAAGGAATGTATTTGCTTCAGAACATGTTTATGTAAATAACTTCCCTATTAAAAATGAAATATTTTTCTGTAAAATATGCTGCTTAGTGGGTCATTTCTTTACTCACATATTGTTTTTAAAAAACACTCAAAGATGTGAGCTGAAACTCCCATAAAATCCACACCTCTGTATAAAAACTCTACTAGACTTATCAAGTGATCAGAATTTTGTGGTTGTGAAGAATTAGAACATTACAGACCCAGAGGCAACTATCCGGGGCCCTCATTAGTTCCTTTAAGAGCCATTTGTTGCCTACCTCTCTGTCTGACCTAGCATACTTGTGACTATCAAGTAAACCCTTTTGTGGAGTACTAACTTAGCAGATAACCAGCTCCCAAGACACAAAGACTGCGAATGTCATCAGACAGCACCTGAGACAGAGCCAAGGTTGCCTCCGACAGTGGTCACCCACCTGCCTGACAATTTCACTGACGAATTTGAAAACCGTCTTGATTTATAACATTCTATTAGTCAGTATCTATAGAAACCTCATGAAACTGTTCCCATGCTGACGTGTGGTGTTGGAAGCAACACGAATCTGTGTTCTGAGGTCATGGCGGTTCATATATGTCTGCAGAGTATACTACTTCTAATTCTTTTTTAGATGAGTACTATATTTTCACCAAAACATGTATGACTTTATTACATCACAGTTTACAGTTTCCGTCAACAGGAGACAGGACACAGCATTCAACTTTCCCACCTGAATAAAGATGGCTTTTGCAGTCATTTGTTTCTTTGCCTATCAAAACCTCTGTTCTTGGGAACAAATTTCCACAGCCTAAAAACTGTTGATCAAAATGAAAACTCCCCATGCTCCTTCAAATACCACACAATAACTGTTAACTACACAAACAAAATTCTTACGGGAAGTGTTTTCAAAAGAAAAAGGCTGTTGAGGAGCTTGCTTTTGTAGACGCAGCACATCTGCCAAAGGTGGTCTCACTCGGTGCTTAGCCTTGAGCGTACGGAACAGAGTGTCTCTATGAGCACACAGACCCTCAGTTTTCCTCAGAGTGGACTGTGACACTACACAATCCCAACCCCAGTCCAGCTGTTTGCTAATAGACTCTTGTCAATAGTCCCCTGAGCCACCCTGCTGGTTTTTACTTGGTTTTCCATTTTGTCTGTTTGAGACAGGATCTCACTATGTAGTCTTGACTGTCCTGAAGCTCATGTTCATCATCGTCCTGGCTCAGCCTCATGAGCGCTGGGATTACAGGCATGCACCCATTGATTTTTATATCTGCCGTGGTAGCCAAATGTGTAGAGTGTAGTTTTCTCTCTTTAAGGAATTTGCCTGTGTGGTTCCTCTCTAGCTTTGGTCAGTCCTTCACCACTGGGGAAATGTCTACCTGCTTAAACAAAAAAAAAAAAAAAAAAAAAAAACTTTCTTTGTATGTATTCTAAAAGCTTGTAGTTGGGGCTGGAGAAATGACTCGGAGGTTAAGAGCACTGGCTGCTCTTCCAAAGGTTCTGAATTCAATTCCCAGCAACCACATGGTGGCTCACAACTATCTGTAATGAGATCTGGTGCCCTCCTCTGGCCTGCAGGCACACTGTATACATGATAAATAAATAACTATTTTTAAAAAAGAAAAAGAAAAAAGCTTGTAGTTGTTTTAACAGACGAAAAAAATGGGAGTCACTTGATTCTGAAACACTTCACATCTTTGGTGGGTTATTGCCACATTGTGGGAGAGTTCAATCCAAAATCCACATATCACAGGGACCAGAGTTCAGTGGAACATTATTTATATATATATATATATATATATATATATATATGTGTGTGTGTGTGTGTGTGTATGCTTATATAAATGTATATAACATAATATACATAATATACAATATATGCATATACAACATATATGTGCATATATGTGATTTATATATAAATATACAACAGAACTATATAATACACATATGTTTAATAAACATATACATTGACATCAAGTTTTAAGGTAGTCACAGATGGCCTTTGGGTGGCTTATTTAAAATGTTCACACTCAGAGTCAATGTTTATCAGTACACACAGACTTTCATCCCATATTCACCTGGAGTTTTGTTTGTCATTTGGATTTATAGAATTACCTTGATATACATAATATATATTCCCATTTGCTATTTTGATTTATGTAACTATTTTTACTTTTAGTATGTGTGCTCTGTTTTAATCATTACCTACCTTCTTACATGGAAGTCTTCTTAGTCTTTGATCCCTGTTTGTAAATGAGTTGAGTAGAATAGCACTCCTATCATAACATCATGTCCTAACATTATGTCAAGTACACTTTAAAACCTAAACAACACTGTGCAATAGTATGAAAATATGCTCACTGAGTATTAACTGGAAGTTGTATTAAACAAACCAACCCAAGCAATCCACACAGCTCATATCCAGCTTCTAAGAATGAAGTTAGCATTAACTACAGTAAGACTGAAAATCTTAAGTAAGGAAAATATGTGAAATGTTCATGAGATGCTTTCTAAGTTTGTGCTCTGGATCCATCAGCCTCCCATTCTCTAGGGGACAACTTTCAGGACACTGAAGACCATCAGGGTAAGGAAGAAGCTGGCAAAGTAGCATACATCCCTTCCTGGGCATCATCTTCAGTGGCTTGAAATGACCATTGTGGCATTGCTCATATCTTGGATGCTTCTAGGCATTTCAGGTCAAGGCTTTGCAACCAGATTTCTGGCATGGATAGAGAAGGTGCTCTTCAGGCTCCACCCCTATGGAGAAGTTACTGGCAGTTGATAGCTGCTGGTGAAGTGAGGCTCATTCTTCTTGAGGGTGTGGCCACTATCAAGACTGGCCCCACACCCATATACATATGAGTACAGTGGTTGATTTTTTAAAAAAAGAAGAAGAAATGTAGTTTGGAGCAGATGGGGTAGAAAGGTATTGGGGGAACTTGTGAGGAGGAAATGAGATGTGGATATGACCATATTTCATTGTATTATGTATTTAATTCTCAAATAATAATTTAAAATATCAAGGTTTAGGAGGTTTATGGAGAATCAGTGTACTATCATACCTTGTGGATAACTTTGTCTAAGGAAGCCTGCTGGACACCACACAACCCCTTGATTTCCTATCAATCACATGCTGAGTCATTCATTGGCCCTCTAGTGTGTGCTAGGATGCAATGAACACCGTGCCGTGCAGAAGCCCAGGTGAAAGTACAGAGTAGCAAACAAAAATTCTTTCTCTCAGGAGATGTGTAACTGGTGGTTGAGACAAACTAGAAATTAACAAACAAAACATTTTATCATAAAATGGAAAATAGCTAGAAGCAATAAAATGAAGGAAATAAAACCCATTGAATCAGTCAGGTAAGTCTTCTGTTGATGAAGCAGAGAAATGGAGGCCAGCATGGGAAATGGCCCTGTATATAGGAATAAATCAAAGATATGAAACTGAAGAGATCCTCAAGGTCCCTCAACTGGGTCCTCAGGATCACAGGAAAGAAGTTGGATTTACCTACAGGTGTAGCATGAATCTTAGAAGTTCTTATTAATAAAATCAAACCTGAGCCAGGTATTGGGGCGAACACTGGAAGGTCAGAGAGACAGAACGAGCCACAGCTATCTCACCTCGCCCGATCCTCAGCTGGTCTTGTTTCCTCAGATTGGAGGCCTCTGAGTCTTCATCCAGAATGGGTCTCAGCTGAACTGCTGCTAGAAGCCTGAATGCTTAACCAGCCCAATGCTTCTCCAGGCCAAATGCCTCTCCAGGGCAAATGCCTCTCCAGGGCAAATGCCTCTAGTTTCTGGTCCTCACGCCTTATATACCTTTCTGCTTTCTACCACCACTCCCTGGGATTAAGGCTGGCTTTCTGGGATTAAAGGCGTGGGTCACCATGCCTGGCCATTTCCAATGTGGCCTTGAACTCACAGAGATCCAGAGGGATTTCTGTCTCTGGAATGCTAGGATTAAAGGCGTATGCTACCACTGCCTATCCTTATGTTTAATATTGTGGCTGTTCTGTCTCTGACCCCAGATAAGTTTATTAAGGTACACAATATTTTGGGAAACACAATACCACCACATACAGGAAAATAACTGCTTTAAGTGGGTAAATGATATGTTATTATACATGAATAATATCTATATATTACACAGGTGTGTGTATCATACCTGCATGTCATACTGCATATACACTATACTATATAAATCTATCATGTATGTATACATGTGTGTCTGTCAGATGTAGACGGGGAACAGGAATAAAATAAATGAAATTCAGATAGGTGATGGAATTTTAGACTAATTACAGTCAGAAATAAGATGGAGTCCATGGTACCCATTAGAGATGTATTTAAGACATAGAAATAATAGTTTGCTCATGAACATCTAGAAAACTGGGAAATTGACAGCAATGTCCAGGCTCTGGTTTAGCCATTTGGATGATGATTTGCTTTGGATTGTGATGTCTAGGAAAAGAATAAAACTATGGAGGGCACGGGGAAAGAAAACAGGGTGTTGGAAAGACACTATAGAGTACATCTGAATACTCTGAAGACAAAGTGAGGCTGGCAATGGGTCATGCTAGGATGCAGCTCCCTTCCCATTTAGCAAACACAGATTACAACATCAGCAATTTCTATAAAAGGCAAAAATATTTCAATATCATCTCACAACGCCCCTCCTATGGGAGTTGTACCATAAAACACTGCCAAATTTGCCTTCCTAAAACCTTAGTTTGATTGCCAATTCTCTTTTCAAAAAATCTCAATAAATTCCTAATTTTACTTAATCAAATCAAAATTCAAAAAATTTAAATTAATATCTTTGATGATCTGGCCTTAACTGTTTTTTCACTCAGTGATTCGATTCACTACAAACCCCACCAAGTTAAAATGTTCTCATCTCTCCTTGAGCTTTTCCAATGACACATTTAATCATTCATTCATTCATTCATTCATAATTAATTTATTCATTCATTCATTCTCTTCCCTTCTCCCTTTCATTTTACTTCTTTGCCTTCCTCTCACTTGGCTCACCTTTATTAACTATGAAGAATCACACCAACAACCCATCTCATACTTCTCAATTTTAACCCACACATAGTGTGGAAGTGCGAGGACTAGGAGATCCGGAATTGTAGATAAAGCATGCTTAGCATCTGAAGCCCAGTAAAAGAGTTAGCCTTGCATTTTCTGAACCATGTTTCAAACAAGATGATTCACATTCATGGACTCTGACTTAATGCTTTATGAAATATAAATATATTTCAGAAATCCAGTGGAAAAGACGTTCCCAAACTTTCCCAAGCAATCTTGAGCACCTGTGTGAGGATTTCAATCATTCTAGCCCGTGTTTCCTTTGGATAAATAAAAAGCGATGCAAGTATTTCATGTCTAAATATAAATTCACATTCCAGTGTTGAGTATTTTTGCAAGCACTCATCACCACCCCCTGAATTTTATTTCTCAGAATAGAATGTAACCATGCAGGAAGGAATCCTTGCTTCAAAGGAAACATGTGCTTCTGCCCATTACCATTATATTATATACTATTTATGTACATCTTATCATCTTTATTAGATACTATTGTTTACTTTTCTTTCATTCATTTTAATATGGTTTAAACTTTATCACAAAACAATACACTTAGCCTAGCCCCAATAGTAATTGAATTGATGATTAATTCATCAATCCATCAAAATTGGTCTGGGGGAGAAGAGGGCATTCTCATCTAATTGGTTCACTTATCCACTCATCTATTCATAAAACCACACAATGACAATCCCCATTCTCCTTCTTGTGCCCCTCAGTAGATCTTGTCTGTGTGTTTGATCCATACTGTTCTTTTTTGCCGTGAGTATTTACCTGACCCCTAATACCTACCACCAACTCTCAGTACAACTTAAAGAGGAAACCAAAATTAAAATAGCTAAAACAAAGAGAATGGCAAGGCCAAAACTCTAAAAGGAAAAAAAAAAAGCACGATGAGATTATGAGTATGGAAGACTTTCTATTACTGTGGCATTTGTCAGCAACCAAAGTTGACTCTGTCCATAAATGGTACCCTATATCTTACAGCCAGTATAATTCAATTTCTCCTTGGCCTCAAATAGTGTATTCATGAATCCATCTGAATCCTTTTAAAAAAATATCCTCTTTGTAAATACATTGAAATTTCCAAGAGCTGTTATAAAAAATAGATGTTCTGGGTCAAAATGACTCAGTAAGCAAAGGTATTTGCCACATAAGCCTAGCGGCCTGAGTCTGAACCACATAAAGGAAATAAGCAACTCCATGAAGTTGTCCTCTGACCTCTACCTGAGCCCTGTGTCCCACACACCCACACACACCTACATCGTGCACACACTAAGCATAAATTTTTTAAATGAAATGTGTTTTAATTCTACCTGGTGCCAGTTTCCTCTAACCCTTCATTTTGATGCTTATAGTAACAAAAATTAAGTATATTTATTGAAATTTTATTGTTTTCCGATAATAGTATTATTTAATACTAACAATAATGCTATCATTGGTACTTTCACTGTTCCTACTTTAGAACAGAGTAAACTAAGGCTTGTTGAGGCTGAGACATTTATGTAGGCATTTCATAGCCCATGCACACATAGCAATACAATTTAGGGCCACATTTGTGTGATTCAAAAGTCTTACACATTAGTTTATAACGATAATGATCCTATATGGCACCACTCTCTTATTGCTAATATAATTCCTGACTACATATTTCAAGATTCAGAATCGTGGATATCTGTAGTCAAGATCTTTGTCAAAGATGCCCACCCCGCCCCCCAGTGTCCTCATTAGCAATCAAAGACTAGGCCTAGCAATAGTAGAAATTGCTTGTGCACTCCAGACAACATTCTTTCTGTCTGTGGATCTCAATGTCTTTACAATAAATGAAGATTCTGTGCTAATGTGGAGCAAAGAATAGACTAAAAATGCTCCTAAACCTTTGCCTGTGGGGAATCGCATAAGGACAGATGATCAGTAAATAAGAAGGCCACATTAGTGAGAGAGGTGTAATGAAATGCTGATGAGCAATCTTCTTTTCAAAGGTTAATAACCGGGAACATTTCCAAGCCACTATTTCATTTCTGAGTATGAACTTCCCAAACTCTGATATTGCACATCAGCCAGAATTCAGGACTACTGTCACAGGGGCCACCTGTAGCCACTGGTGGCAGCTTAGAAACATTAATGCTAATCATGACCATAAGCTGCTCATGCAGAGTCCCTTATGGGAATTATACCTCTATAGAATTATTAGCTATATTTTTACTTAGGACTGTATCCATTTTTTTTCCTTTCACGACATTTGTGTCTTTAGTGTTGAAGAAAGAACTAGACTAATCCTATGCTAATCCTAAAAGCTGTAATCCTCTTTATATTTTCAAATCTATTATCATTGTAGTGTGAATGGCATTTAAACAACCACCCTCTCCTCTATTTTACAGGCCAAAGAGGCTTCCCACAGACCTGTAGCCTCAGAGCATACCCAGATCTAGGAGCCCACTGCCCAGTCAGTCTAAAATAGGAGAAAACTGGATCTGAGACAGCTGCCAGCCCTGGTCTTTTTAAGGTGACAAACCCCCAGTCCTGTGCAGTAGCTCTGGAACACCAGTTGCTGACAGTGGGTCCCTGTGGAAGGCCTCGCTCCCTCCACAGCAGGACACTCCTACTTGGTTTATCAACTGTAACAGCCAGCAGGCATTCCACTGTAGGTAGGAGTCTCAAAAGTGCAATAACACAAGCAAAGCTGGCAGACGCCTCCCCTACATAATTGAATCTGAGCTCTCTGGGAGTTCACTGCTTTGAGCCTGGACTGCAGTCAAGCTTGGCCTCCCCTCCTCTCTGGTCTGTAACTGAATCAGGTCTTGTAATTATGCCTGCAACCATGCCAAACTCCATCTGTGTCTTATAACTGGGAATTGAAGAAGGGAAGCGAGATCCTTTTCATTGACAGGAACTCCTGACAAACTAACACATTCTACAGGATCAGTGACTTTCATAATGTCATAAATGATCATCAATCACAAAGCTTCAGGGAACCTATTTTATATAAGGTGGTATGCTAAAGTTTCCTAAAATCTAACACCAATGTTTAACTAACCATCATTGACAATGAATTCATAAGCTGTGTCAGGCACGGTCTTGTTTTTACACCTCCATATGAATCTGCTGAGGAGAAAATACAAATATTCTTCCAATCTTTATCAATAGACCAAATTTCAATAAAAAATTCCAGTCTGTGAATTAGATTTTAAATAAATTATCCACACATGTAGTACAGGTAGTGACCTACAGTTCTTCATTACAACATCATTGTTTCACTTTATTCTCTTACAAATAAAGAGTTACTGTTTTTTTAAAAAAAAAAAATCACTATGGAGGTATGTTTAATGGTGCAAATCTGTAATCCTAGCACTCAACATGGAGCCAAGAGGATAACCCATTCCAGGTCAGCTTAGACAACCATAGAGAGACCTTGCATCAATTACAGACCCTTGAGAATGACTGCTGATTAAATGCTTCTCTTGGGTTGAAGAACTTCCAGAAGGATTTGCACACAATGTGTGTGAATCATACATACAGTGTTAGAAAGGAGCATACAAGCCTTTTCCCTGTACATGGTTGTAAAGTCCATGCCTATCTATTTCATCATGTGCAAAAAACTTCTACCTCTAACTCCCAGCCTCTCCAAGAGTTCTATGGTTGAATTGTAACTTGCTGCTTTTCTCCTTCATCTGGAGAAATGGCTATGAACACCCAGTCTTTCAGAGGCCTAGCCTACTAAGGGAACTGAAATCCGTCCTTTGCCCCATTCACTCCCGTGGGTAGGGACTGGTGCAGGTCATACCTGAGAGCCCCAATTAACTCGGAGCCAGTTTGCCAGATAGTTACCTTATCCTATTCCAATATATAAAGCAGATAATGGGGCCTAACCCTGACACAGGCCACGAAAACACAGGCCTCGAAAACACAGGCCTTTACATGATCTCAGCACGTAATCCAAGACTGGTGTTATTTATGCATGGAAACTTGTAGCAACACAGCAACCATGCCAACCTCTCCCTGTCCCCATCTTAATTCTTCTTGCTCTTTTCTTACGTATTACTTCCTTGTCATGTACCCAGTGACATTTGGCTTTAATAGATAAGCCACTTCTTTCTCCTCCTCTTCCTCCCAAAACTAGCACCTCTCAGGTAATGACTTGGGAAGGGTGTGACCATCTCCTATGTTTGTGCTTGAAACCATCTAAGAAGCAGAGAAGACACAGGTGGAGTTTCAAACCTGCATCATGAACTGATGGCATAACTTTTGGAAAACATTCATCATACTGGGGTTTGTTGGTTGTTTTCTCTGATGATTTCATACTAAAGGGAGTTGTGTGGATATCAAAGCCTGTAGAGAAAAGAAATCATTCTCCAAGGGACTGCTTCTAATTATAGTTTGCACTTTAGCATCGACGATCCTTAATCTTTGCTTTAGCCCTTTTGTAGAACAGCGGTTTTTAATCTTAGTTATACATGAGAATCACGAGGGAGCATTTAAAATGCCTCACACCCTGGACACATGCCAGAGCAATTAAACCAGAAGCTAAGAAGCTGAGACTCAGGCATCGACTGCTTTCACAGCTCCCAGGTGACCCTAGTGTGCAGGCAAGATTAAGAGCCACCAGAGGAGAAGAACTTTTCTCTAACTGGGTCTCGATCACTGTGGTTTCAGCAGTTTCACATGTGTTGCAGATTGTGTTCATGGGAAATTACAGCGACAGCCAGAATTCCCCCTTTCAAGAGTTTATTCAACCAGAGAGTTTCATGTGTATATGCACATGTATATGGAAGTGTAATGAATATTTAAATCATAATGAAGTAAAAGTATGCACGAGAAAAAACAAATGAATGTCATGTTTATGAATATATGTTAACTGGTGGGAAGAATACATCAAAGACAGTTATAAGAATGAACATTAGATTTGTAAAGTTGGTCCCATTTGAAGTGTGGACTTGATTAAGCATTGACCTTACTATTTTCTTCATCATTCTCATCTTTAAAATTGTTATAATTCTGTATTTTGAAATTTAAGAAGACACTATTTTAAGGTAGCAAACATATCACTGGAAAGTAAATAAAAATAATTGTGTATACTAAAGAAGTTACCCAATTAAGGGTCAGAATATTAAATTTGTAAAACTTGACAACTCACACAGATAGGTAATGCAGAAAAAATAGAAAAGTACTAGGACTGTGAAAGCAATTGGGAAGTGCTGAGAGACCAGGCAGAGCTGATATGCAAGGGTAAAATATGGCTGAGGAGATGACCCAGCTGTCCAACAACCACTACAGTACCTGTAACTGTGGAATACTCCTTTACATTGTGTGAATATATGTCACTGTGATTGGTTTAATAAAGAAGCTGGCTGGCCTATAGTCAGGCAGGAAAAGGTTAAGCAGGAGAACCAAACTGAGAATGATGGGAAGAAGAAGGGTAGAGTCAGTAGAGTTGCCATACTGAAAAAAATGTTCCAATTCTATTACCACCTTTGGTGGTAAAGTGTAGATAAGAAATATGGGTTAACATAAATGTAAGAGTTAGATAACAACATGTCTGAGCTATTGACCGAGCATTTACAACTAATATTAAACCTCTGTGTGGTTACTTGGGAATGGCTTGCAGAACAGAAACTTCCACCTACATGTTACAACTCTGGAAGTTGAGAGTGAGAGAGATGAAGAAAGAAATATTAACACTGACAGTCAATATAAATGAGATGGAAATATGTTCAACATATCTTGCTGTACTCAATACTCAGGAGTCTTGTGATATTTCAATAAGATGGGGATGTGTAGTATGGATTGCTAAATGGTCATATTATTTTTAAAAAAACTGAGCCAGACATTGGGGTGAAAGATGGAAGATCAGAGAAACAGAACAAGCCGCAGCCAACATCACCTCACCAACTCCTCAGCAGATCCTGTTTCCTCAGACTGGAAGCCTCTGAGTCCTCACCCCTAAGGGTCTCAGTTGAACTGCAACTAAAAAGTCTCTAGTTCCTGGTCCTCACGCCTTATATACCTTTTTACTTCCTGCCATCACTTCCTGAGATTAAAAGCCTGTGTCCTTCCCAAGCAAAGACATGAGATCTCAAGTGCTGGGATTAAAGGTGTGTGTCCCAGGGTGGCCTTGAACTCACAGAAAGCCAGACTGATGGTTGTGAGCCACAATGTGGTTGCTGGGAATTGAACTCAGGACCTTTGGAAGAGCAGCCAGGGCTCTTAACCTCTTGAGCCATCTCTCCAGCCCGAGATTTTCTTGATTGATGATTGATGGGGGAGGACACAGCCCACTGTTAGGCAGCACCATTCCTAGACAGGTAGGTCTGAACTGTATAAGAAAGGTAGCTCAGCATGAGCCAGTGAGTAAGAGTGTCTCACCATGGTTTCTGCTCAATTTCTGCTTGAACTCCTGCCTTGATTTTCCTCAATAATGGACCATAACCTATAAGATGAATTAAACCCTGTTCTCCCCCTGGTTGTTTTTAGTCAAACTGTCCATTTCCAAAACAGAAAGCAAACTAAGATAATCCCTAATCCCTGTCTTGAGATAAGTCAGCCTAAATGCCCAGCATCAGATATTTGCAGGAAAATGAATGAAACTGTAGATCATTACATTGAGCTGAATAAGCCAGACCCAGGAAAGCAAAACCTAGAGTTAAGTGTGTGTGTGTGTGTGTGTGTGTGTGTGTGTGTGTGTGTGTGTGCGCGCGCGCGCACGCGCACATTGTATATGTGTGTGTGAGATAAAAGTCAAAAAGAAGCCCTAAGAAGGGCTTAAGAGATTTCAAGAGATGGAGGAGGAGAGAAAAACCAAGAAAAATGGAATATGTCTGACAGAAAGTGAGTGAACACCTGGGTGGAAGCTAGTGAGAATAAGGTAGGAGGACAGGAGAAGGCAGTTGGAGAACCTAATGAACAAGAGAAAAGGATAATGACACATATGCATGAAAATGCCACATTGAAACCCTTCTTTATAAACTAAGTTAAAAATAAGTTAGAAAAGTAATTTTGGAAGATGAGACCCCAGTCTTTTCCTGAGTACTTACTCAGACTCAGACTAGAGTTTGCACCATCCTGCTTTCTGGTTCTTGGGACTTAGATATGGACTGGTACTATCCATCAGCTCTGCTGGTTTTCTACTACGCTGGCAAGACTTCTCTATCTGGACAATGGGATGGGTCAATTCAATTCCTCTGTGTAATTCTGTGTGTGTGCTGTGTGTGTGTGTGTGTGCTACATCTTACTGTTCTATTTGTCAAAGAACTCACTACAATACCATGTTTTTAAATTTGAAAAATGATGATATTGCTATGGAACAATCTTTGTACACTGTAAATATGTATTGCTCTCATTGTTAATAAAAAGCTGACTGGTACATAGCTGGGCAGGAAGAAATTGGGCGAGACAGCCTGACACAGATAGAATGCTGGGAGGAAGAAGGGCAGAGTGAGAGGAGTCTCTCGAGTAAGCAAGACGAGGCTTGGGGCAGCATGTAGATGAATAGAAATGGGTTAATTTAAGTTATAAGAGCTAGTTAGTAATAAGTCTGAACTCTTGGCTGAGCATTTACAATTAATATTGAATTTCGGAGTGATTATTTGGGAGTGACTGCTGGCATAGGAAAACTCTGCCTACAGGAAATACTATCTGTTGAGATTCAAGATCCCTCTCATTTGTATACTAAATGAATTTCAATATCAGCCACACTTATTCAAACAAGACCTTTGGAGAAAACCATTAAATTAAAATTTCAGTGTCTTGGTGTAACCAATTAGGAATGATCTGAGTTTGAAGATTTGAGATGCAATATTATAAAAATATCTCTGTGGGTCTCTAATTCTTGTGCCTTCACTTGAACTCTTCTGTTGGATTTGTCTTGTCCTACACCAAAGTGATAGTTTTGTTTCATATTATATTTTATTTTACTATATTTTAAAAATGAATGAATGAATGAATGAATAAAAACCTAGCCACTAGGGTAAACGTTAACAACTGAACTGTCATTTACACCTACTAGGAGAGGGAAAATAGTTTTCTTCAATTGAGTGACACTGAGTATATCAACCACTCTAGGGCAGGCCTCATGTTTAGGACCAGTTGACAACATGTAATCGATTCCACAGTTTTTGTCTGTTTGCTTACTTGCTTTTACTTGGTTACAGTTTGGTGAGGGTTTTTTTTTTTTTTTAGCTTATTTCTTTTTTTTTTTTCTTCCTTTCTTTTATTCTTTCTTTCTTCCTTCCATTTTGGGCTTGGTTTTATTCTGTTTGCTTGGTTTGGGGGGTTTTGTTGTTATACTACTGGGTTTTTGCTTGTTTTTTGAGAAAAAAACTTATAAGTTCATTGGATAGGGAGATGAGAGAGGACCTGGGAGAATTGAGGAGAGAGAATAGAAAAAAAATTAAATGAAAACATCCCTTACTTCGTAAAAGACTAGAACTTTTGCTGAATCTCACAGCCAGAGTTCCTATTACACTTTGAGGTCACTTAAGACTGCTATCCTACTGTGTACTCAGCCTGTTTATTTAACCGGCTTTTAAGAGAACAATGTTAACAACCAACCTTACTTGTCTTGGATGTTCCATGTAATCAACTTTTACAACCTGAGCTCATGCAAAGCTGTAATCTTAAATTATATTCTCTTTCATGGCCCTGACCCAGAGCAATGAGTCTGTGTTCCAATAATCATTTGCTGAAAGCAGCAAAAGTAGAGATTGAAAGTAATCTTATAAAATGAATCCACCATAAGCGTTGAACACAACATTTGGATATTGCTTGATAAACAATGATGTTGCTGTCTGCTATCTGGGTAAGTTGGGGTCAGTTGGAGTCAGAGACTTGATCCCTCGTAAAATGCTGCTACAGATTTCTGTAAAGTTTTCCTCATTCCTTCCCCCACATGATGCTTTCTGTGCTACTTAATAAAGAGAGCACAAACCTCTTTGGTAGAGACAGGCACATGTAGACACATTCACATAGACAGATGCTCAGACAGACACAAGGACAGAGTCACAAGATAGTCTTCAGACAGGCACAGATTCAGACTTATGCAACTGATAAATAGAGAGGACTAAAGACAGAGGGAGCATAGAGTAGAAAATTCACCCGGGCTCCCTCACTGCAAAACAACAGCAAAACGAGGTGCTTTGATTTCTTTCCTTGGTAGGACACTCATCCATTGCTGGTGACTTGGAGTTTATTACTAATGCACTCAAAACAACTGCCGGAGACATTACCATGAGAAACTGTTATTTAAAAATACCTCTTTACATCATTAGAGTGTACCAGGAACATGCCCTGTTAGTATTTAGACCGACTTTACATTTGTCACGTGTTTTATCTTTTTTTAATTATCAAAATCCAATCAATCTGACAAGATGAGCTTGATTATAAAGCCGCTCTGAAAGAAACACAAATGCTATGCTTAGAATTAAGATTATTGTTGGAGGGGCTTGAGGGATGGCTCAGTGGTTAAGAACACTGGCTGCCCTTCCAAAGGTCCCGAGTTCAATTCCCAGCAACCACAAGGTGGCTCACCACTATCCCTAGTGGGATCTGATGCCCTCTTCTGGCCTAAAGATGTACATGCAGATAGAGCACTCATACATAAAATAAATAAATAAATCTTTAAAAAAGGTGGGGGAGGTTTTAAAAAGATTATTATTGGAGTTTTGAAATATTTTAAAAGAATAAATGATTTCTTCACCAGGACAATGAAGATAACTAGTAAAGACATTTAAGGAAAAAAAGTTGATTTAATAAAAAATTCTAATACATTTTTACCATCAATGTAAGGTCCAGCTCTGTAACAATGCTATCTGTGTTTAAAGGAAGAAAGCTTAGAGGTTCCTAGCTACATTGTCTTCAAAGATCACATAGAGATCAGGAAGGGGTTGCCAGGAATCTCAGGGTAATAACAATGTAAAAATATTTTATGGCTCAGGCAAAAATGTGGCCCTATCTACTGTACAATAAATCCCTGAAGTAGTGTGTGTGTGTTTGTGTGTGTGTGTGGTAATTCTTGGTCTCCCACCTAGTCTCCCACCACAGTGGCTAAGAACAAAAATAAATAAATAAATTAGAATTAAAAACCAAAAGACAGTTGGATTTTCTCACCAACTGTGGAGGTCACACAGTGTGTGCCCAGCCTGTGTGCTATTGATCTGTTGGGACTCACTCTTCAGAGACATTCCTCTCTCTTGATTGATTCCATAAAAATCCAGTTTTGTAGCAGTGTATAAAGTGGTGGGGTAGGTTTTAGCTCCATTTTCTGCCTTATTTCAGGAGTAAGAAGTCATAACCCATTATTTCATCTTTTGACAGAATTCTCATTTTTTTTCTTATTTGGTCTTTTTCATTTAATTAAATATGCACTAAGTGTCAAGAGCATAAAATACGTTTATGAATGATACAAAGCAAGATCTCTGTCCTCAGGAGTCTTGTATTTTATGATGAAACAAACAATATGCACCTTCTAGCATTCTAGAAGATGAAGGCTTCCAAAGGAGCAAAGAGTTGGACAAACTAAGGGGATCTGGGAACAGATGAAGGGAGATGGTTGGAGGGAGGGATGTGATTGTATGGAGGGGAACTGCTTGCAGATTTTCTTGTCAGTTTCATCAGAAATTTAGCAGCCTGTCCCCCAGAAGCAGTTAAACTATGTGAATATGGTCTCAACTACAAAGCAATATAAAAGTAGAAGTGTTCACTAAGACAGCATAACTATTTAGACCAGTTAGAATATAGACACGAAAAATGAGTAGATCTTCCCCTCACATACAGAGACACACACAGATCCAAAGACACAGAGAGACAGATAAACGCAGAAACAGACAGAGAGAGGGAATGATACACACAGAGAGGACAAACACAGACACAAACACATACACAGAGAGAGCCACACACACGGCGAAACAGACACAAAGACTACACACATACACACAGATACACACACACAAACCACACACAGAGACACAGACACGCAGATACACTCACACAGAGAGAAAAAGAGAAACACATTGACATAGATTCATATACACAGAGACACAGACAGACACACACACACACACACTGTAGCCATTACCATACTTTCAAAACTGTCTCAGACTGGTCTTGCTACTATCCCAGGCTGCTTTGGACTCAAGATCCTTCTGCTTCCAGGAACCAATTCTTCAGTTTTCTATTTCCTCTGTTATACTTGCCCAAATACAGTCACTTTTTCATTCTTTCTGCTGTGGACATCTATGCAATTAGTTGGCCCTGATGAAGAATTCAAAATCAATTTTGCATTATACCACACTGGTCTAGTGAGGACATTCTGTGGCTGAACGAGGCCAAGTTCTGCTCCCATCTGTATGCTGCTTTTTCATGGACGCTGTCTGCTCAGTTGGGGCAGGACTGAGAACTGAGGAAATGCAGGATGTTTGGTGGTTTTGTTTTTGTTGGTTTTGTTTTTGTTTTTCACAGCACATAGGAAAAAGGATTGATCATTTTTCTATCCCTTAACTAATAATGATTTTGCTGCAAGTTTTCACTTCTCCAAGGCAATGCAGCACATTTCATTAATATTTATTTTAACAGAAAGTTTCCTGTTGCTGTTTTCTGGGAGTTTTGACTGCTTGGCTTACTTGCCATGATGTGTTCATTGACACTCCGATGGCTCTTTTCCTTCCAGGTGCGTTTTCAACACCAAGGACTTGGAACTTTCCCTCTATTTGAAGCAGCCAGAACCCTTTCTGTGTAGCAGCAGGAATGCTGACATGGATAAGGAACTGGCCCTAGGGCTGATAAAATTCCTGTAGCTCCACAATCTCCACTAATAAGAGTGCCCTGCAGTCAGGGGGCCATAGCGAACAGTAATGGTCTATTCACATCCATTATACGGCAGGGCGCCCACTGCTTTATTGACTGGCAGAAAACAATTCCCATTCCGTGAAACAATAAAAATTAAATTGAGTGTGAACTCTCCCAAGGTCACTGCCTGTAACCTTATAACACCAGAAATGAGGGCTGTAAACCCTGTCAAGTACCACCGCCAACACTGGGCTCTGTGCTGCCTCCCACGGGCCCTGCTGTCAGAATGCTGCAGAGATGCATTTCCTCCCCACGTTTAGATGTCTTCCTGGTGGCTACTGCTGCCCACCTCACTGTAGATGTAACTAACCGTTTTATTAAATAAGAAACACAGAGCCAAGGTAAAGATAAAAGCCCAAGAGGTCAGAGTTAGGAGCTTACCCGCGTGCTGTTGGCTAGCTTCTTCCGCCAAGAAACCTCTCCGAAAAGGGAGCTACTTCCTGTGCGTTTAATCTTATAAAGAGTTCTGGTTCTTCCTTCTCATTGGTTGTAAACCCAACTACGTGGCTGTCTCATTACTGCCTGTAACTACTTGACTGCCTCATCAGGGCCTGTCTGTGCAGACCTCCAAGTCTTTTATGGTTGGTATTGAGATCAAAGGGCGTGTGTCTCCAATGCTGACTGTATCCTTGAACACACAGAGATCTACCTAGTTCTGCTTGTTGAGTACTGGGATTAAAGGCGTGCACCACCTCGCCCAGCTCTCGCTATGGCTTGCTGAACTCTGACCTCTGGACAACTTTATTTATTAACATACAAAAAATCACATTTCAGTACAAATAGAATACCACTATACCTCACCATGGAGTCATACAGTAGGTGTTCATACCTTTCTCAGATGCACCACAGCAATGCATGCCAGATGGCGTCAAACCACCCCCTCCCCCACCAACACTGATACCCTTCTGTGCAGTCACCAGCTCCAGATTTCCTCAGCATTCACTCCTCACCCAGGGTACCCTCTGATTTTCCTGGGGAGAACTCAGTGAAATTATACAACTGACAGATTTATATCCATGACTTTCTCAGTCACAAAGACCCATCTTCCCTTTGGCCAATGCAATGTGGGAGCCAAAGTTAAATTTTAAGTTTTAATTATTATGCCTTAGAGATCCTTGAAACAAAAATGCCTCTGATCTTCAAGCCCCTTGCCTGAGGACAGATAATTCCTGAAATTCTGGAGGCTGTTGTTTATGGGAGACAACAAGCCACATGTTTTCACTCCCCTGAACAAGTTTGTTTGACACCTCTGTACCAGATGTGCTTGATCACAAGTGGGCAGGAGGTTCACAGGCAGGAAATACATCAGGATGTATGCTTGCCCCTAATTGGATGTAGGCTGGAGGTACATCAGGATGTATCTTTGCACCTGACTGGACCTGATAGGAAATACAAGCAGATGCAAAACTGGATTTGGAGCCATCTTCTGGAAATCCAGAGATAGATCTGGCCAGAGCCCATCTACCTGGCCAGTATTTAATTAAAGCTTGCTGCAAATTTGGCTTTAAACTGTGTTAGTGGTCTTATTCTTGATTGGTGGGAGTAACATTTTGTATTATAGGACAAATATTGGATGAATTCTAAGATGGCAAAGGAAACTGAAAGGGGATCCATCCCAACCCTCCTCTTCCACGGAAATGTCCCCAAAACCTCTGAGGCACAATGTTATTGTTCAATAGCAAGAAAAGTCCTGATGTTCTACTGTGCCTCAGGGAGCCTACACTTAATAGGGTGTGTTACATACCTCATCGCAGAAGAAAGGAACATGAGGTACTCACCACAGAAATGATAAGAAGTTTAAGGTAATGGAAATGTTAATTACCCTGTGTTGATTGCTGTGCTGGTTACCCAGTGTGTTGGCATACTATTGGTTGCAAATAATATTTTAAGAATCAATTCACTGCATGTCACTTTCCCAGCTATAAAACAAAATCTGTCCATGCAACCTGCCCTCCTCTGACCCCTCCTTCCACCTCAGGACTCTATTCTTACCCTGAATCCAGCGTGTGTGCTGTTTCTTTGGAACTCAGCCTGTTGGTGACCTCCAGTGTCCCTCTGGGTTTTACGGTGAAAGCAGAAAGGAAGTAAACCAACATGAAACTGCTGTTCTCCCCAGCCAGAGTTTAAGAGACCACAGCAGGCAGAACATAGAAGGCAGGGTAGGTGTCAAAGCCTATTTAACAACAGTCAACCCAGCTATGAAGAGAATCAGGGCACAGTTTTGACATACTCTGTGCTCACAGAAACATGGAGAAATGATGAGACCCAGCTGCACCTGCCATTCCTGACCCCTGGACAACCCAGCCTTTGTTCTGCTTGCTGTGGTTGAATATGGTTTGACCCAACCAAATCTCACTGTTTTTGAGACAGGGTAGGACCATGAAGAGATAGTTAGGTCTTGGGGGCTAGACATTCATGAATAGACTATCTGATCGGAGAGACTTTAGGAGGTCTCATAGGATTAACCTGGAGTTTACTGGAGTAGTCCCTATGACAGCAAATCATTATAAATCAATATTGGCTCTTCTAAAGACTTCTGTTTGCCACTCTTTCATACTCCTGCTGTGTAATGCCACTCACACAGGGCCTTCACCATAGCCCAAGAGATGCCTATGCCATGCTCTTAGACTCAAAACTGTGAACTAAATGAACTTCCTTTCAAATGATGCAGCTTCTGGTACAAGCAACACAGAACAGACACTGATCAGCTTTCCACTTCAGTCTGTCTTGTCTTCTCCCCATGGCAGTGGATGGCAGACAGTCCTGAGAGGAGAGACTTTGCCCCTGAGACAAAGAAAAATCGTATTGAGTTGAAGGAACAGACTAAATCCTACTGAGAGTCCTGTCTTGAGGGAGAACAGAAAGCAGCCTGGCCAGAAGCCCCTCCTGCTGCCGCAGTGCTGCTGTCTATCTTTCAGTTATGCTCATTATTGAGTGATCCGCATCATTACTTTGCACAGCCCCCATCCCAGCACAAATGAGCTTCACTTACTTCATCAGCTTGAACAAATCATCATGAGAGCAAACTATCAAAAACCTAGGCTGTGTCTTGCAGATCATGATGCCTTGCAGGATGCCATCTCCCTGGCCTTAACTTGTGTGATGATATGATCTGATGTTTGGCCTTACCTCCCCGCAAGTTTGCCAGCTGCTCTCAGCCCAATGCTTCCTGTGTTAGCATGATGCCAGCCAGGGAACTGAGCACCAGGTCCCAAGCTGGTTGCTAAAAGAGATAGACTGGGCTGTTTTCAAGAGGAAAAGGTCACCAGCTCAAAAGTTGAAAGCACAGAAATTGTTCGTTCTAAGGAGACAGGTTATGAAACCAAAGTGCATGCTTTATGACAGCTTTGCAGATAAAATAAAAACTTTAGCAGACTATAACATGCTTTACCATTCCTCTCTCTTCACAGGCTCATGGTACTGTAAAAATACCCCACATAAGATCAGTATTACTGCACTCTCACAGAAATTTATTACTTCCCTGAACAGAGACTAGAGAATGACATACAAAGATTTTATTTCTGCTTTCAAGGCCTTTGGTCCAGGCAGAAGCAGCCACAGACATTCCCCCAGCAGTGATGAACACTCTATTTGAACAAAATACTTTAATATTTTGTAAACAAATGGAATTTATAGTTAAAACCATTAAAACATCACCATAAAGTTATGGAGAGAATACAGAATTTGGATCTATTTTTTTGAAAGAAAAAAAAAAAACCTTCATGAAAACTCAGAATTTTCATTTACTGCTCAAGTGTCCTTGATCAAGTGATCCTCTGTACAATGACATGACCTCTCTCCCTCCAAAACATATGGTGCTGTCTTAGGGATTAAGTAGTGCAATATAATTCAGACATTTGGGACACTAAAATGTGCCATCCAGATGCACAACGTTTTATTTCAAATGTATTTTTCATGGGTGTTTTCAAAGCACAGACAGAAGAAAATCCTGCCACTTTTATTTGCTGCATTCACTCAATGTCTTCCTAATAGACTCACGAACTTACTGATGCTGGCAAAGATTTAATGGTGACGCTTCATACCAAAACATAAACTTTTCCAAATCCTGGCATGTTTTTTTAAAAAGAACCTGAGAATTTTTTATTCACTGGAGAACTCTTCCTTCCCTACAAGAAGCAGGATCTGATAAAGTCTAGGTTGGTTCACATGTTCAGAATAGCTTAACTTGTTGACTGGGAATGACACATTAAAAATAAGCTGTTCAAATCTTCCAATTTACAACATTTCTCACAGTATCATAAGGAGGAATCTTTGTTCTTTTACTTGGCTCTCCCCATTTTTCATGTCTAACTACTACTCACAGTCAGCACACTAATACACCCTGGCCTTCTTGACCTCATAAACTTATTCACACATACCCTCTTGCAAAACTATGGCAACTTGTTATCTCAGTAGGTGAAGGTCTTCATCTATGGATTCATGGCTAGAATTTCCCAAGAGCAAGAAGGATGGCCATGGCTGGGAAGGACTCCAACATTCAGATAACAAGGACACCATGCAGCCACCTGCCCAGGACCCCTCTAACATCTGCCAGGGAGCCCAGTGATGGTGAGAAATGTCTTCTTGGTCTCAGTTTACTCACTATTAAAAAAAAAAAAAAACCAATACTAAAGAAAAAAGAAAATCAACTACTCTATTTCATTGTTTTATTATGTTTACATTTTTATTGTTTCTTATTCAAAATAATCTTTGAGTTATGAAAGGCGTATGAATTCAGGAAAATAATTGGTAAAATGGCTTAGTATTCTTCCACATTTCCTCCCACAGAAGTGGCTATCGTCTTCACCCAAATACAATCCATTTAATCATACCCACCCCTATTCCCAACAACTCCTCATTTCCTCACACAAACTTCTCTCTCTCAAATTCATGTCCTCTTCTTCTATTTTGAACAACCACAGGAGCATCAACAACCTACCAGTGGCCCCATCCCTGAAGAACACCGATGCTTCCTTCCCCAGGAGCTACGGACTGCCTGTACATCCTCAATATGAGGAGAGCCCGTCACGAACCTATGCTGTGTTACTAACTGGCTTGATCCTGTGAGGGTCTTTTCAGGCATCCACAATGGCTGTGAGTTCACTGGTGCACTATCCCTGTTGTGTCCAGAAGACTCCACTTTGCAGCAGTTTTCCCAGTCCTCTGAATCTCTGAACTTCAGTGGTCCATGTAGTACACAATATGTCGTCGTGAAAAGTTCTAACGCTGGGGGTGTTAAACCATTTTCCATCTAAAAAATGAAACAGTGCAAACACTGTAAAAAAAAATGTCTAATTATCAGAATGTGAAGCTTGGAAATCCCATCTCCAAAGGGATATGTTTTCCTTCCTTGTTGCATTGCAGTTGAATCACCTGCCCAAATATCCAGCCATGTTCCTAACAGAGGGCTGCTTTCCTTTCTTTCAAGAGATGAAAATATTAACACACTTTAAATTTGTATTTCTGCATAGATGAGTGCAGAGAACCAAGAGCTACAATGATTCCTAGGTGTAGATGAGCAATCTTATTAAATAAGAAACACAGAGCCAATTGCAGAGTTAAAAGCCCAAGAGGTCAGAGCAATAGCTAAGAGCTAAAAACCTTAACCTTCACTGCCACTGCTGTCCTCCTCAGCATGTCCTCCTCAGCAAGAGCGCTATTTCCTGTGTATCTGTCTTTTTATAGACTTTTTGTTCTGCCTTCTCATTGGGTGTAAACCCAACCACATGACCTCCTCATCACTGCCCATCTATACAGACCTCCAGGTCGTCTATGGTTGGTATTGAGATTAAAGGCGTGTGTCTCCATGCTGGTGGTGTCCTTGAACACACAGAGATCTGCCTGTCATGTGATCGGGATTAAGGGTGTGTGCTACCACTGCCAGACTTCTGCTATGGCTTACTACTAGCTCTGACTCCCAGGCAACTTTATTTATTAACATACGAATAAAATCACATTTCAGTACAAATAAAATATCACCATACCTAGGTCTGACAATGCCTGACACACTTCAAAGGAACTCAGAAGGCAAAGTATCCCCCACAGACCAGTTCCCACACACCATCACTCAAAACCAGCACAGCCACAAACATATATAAACACATGCACATTCCTGTAAAGAAAGAATTCTCAAAGTCAGAGGATCAGGCAGTGTTTGGGTGACCAGGGTATAGGATCATCTTCACAAAGGATAGACATGGATCTTATAAACCTCAAATGCTTTCAAAATCAAAGGCTTGTTTTCTTTTGATTGCCATTATCTGGGCTCTTTAGAAGTCTGGGTTTCCAAGAATATAAAGACCTGGATAACACTTATGTAATTTTCATGCTGCTCCAATAAGACATGACTGTGGCAAGAGGGATGTGGATTGGCTCCACAGAGTATGTTCCCGGTATGAACTGAAACACCAGAGAACACTGACCAAGAGCCTGTTAAGTCACCTTACACTGAGCCTATGCACAGGAGTTGCCCGTTCTTGACACAGACACAAGAGTTATCTGTTCTTGAGCTATAATGTTTGAGGGCTCCTTCTGTGCAGTAGGAAGTGAGACAGGGTAAAAAAGATTCTAGCTGTGTCAGACCTTGGTTTTTTAATTTTAAATATCAGCCTAGAATGAAAACCCATTTTTCCCTTCTTACATAGACTTCAGATATAAAGGTTTTTCTTTTCTTACTAAATAAGTATAATTGCTTCAGGAGCCCCCATAATTGTTATTCACTGTGTAGTCCAAACAAATGGAAAGTGTGTGTGTGTGTGTGTGTGTGTGTGTGTGTGTGTGTGTGTGTGTGTAACACTATCATCACCGGGTCAGGTCAAAATATAGGGACCACCTGGAACAGAATATCGTCTTGCATTTGAGTTTATAGAATGAAGCAGATGTTTTTGCCTTTCCAACTGGTCTTACATTCCCTAGGATCACAGCAAACACTGCAGAGAGGCTTCCATGGTGACTGATGTGACAGGTGGCTTACAAATGCAGCACAAATTTTTAGAATTCCCAGCCTCTGCAAAGCCAGGCTCTTTTTCATCTTTTCTTGACATTTTGCTCCTAAAATTAGCTTTTTGATGAGAAAATTGCTGAGTCTTTCTAGAGCTAGTTAAGGTAAGGCAAATACCTGCGATTGAAATTGAGTTGATTCTCCTTTGCTGTGCTGATTGCGCCTGGTAATTGGACATTGGAATTAGTCCTGCCGTGACCTTTCACAGCGAGAAGAGAAAAAGCTCTATTCAATTTTCTGGAATTCTCTTCTATATTTAAAGTACTTTTCTGAATGAAGTAATCTACTCTTCTTTTTAATGAGCAGTACAAAACAACCTGCTTCTTCATGGGGTCCTCTACTTTTATTCAATAACTCTAGTTCTTAAATCAATGAAAGCCAATTTGTGTCTTGCCTTCCTATCAACTTTTGCTCTGCTCATAACTTTCCATATTTATAGACTTTTCTAGAACCCTGAGGAGTGGTAAGCATGGCTTACTTTCCCATCTACTGCTTTTCTGCCATCCTCTGAGAAACTCCCATTCCCTCCAGTTAATCCCACCTAATGTGATGTGATTTACATTAGCACTTGCTGTTTGGGGCTAGTGTTTCAATGGGAGAAAAAATTGAAAATACTGGGCATCAGGGTTTTCTCTTTCTTTTTGAAAATACTTTGTCCCTTCTGGTTGTGGGAGTTGCATTTCTGTTGCTGTGATAAAATGTCCTGACCAAACACAACTTTGAGGAGCTAAAGGTTTGTTTTTGCTTGCACCTCCGGGTTACAAACCATCTGGGAAGTCAAGGCACGAACTCAAGCAGCTAGTCACAAGACATCCGTGCAAACACAAATGCACACGCATGCCGCCTGCTTATTCTGCTAGTTTTTCTCACTTCCATGCAGCCTAGGACGCCCAGCTCAGGAAATGGTGCCCACAGTGGGCAAGGGCAACTAACAATCGAGACAATACCCTAGAGTCAGGCGGTGGCGCACACCTTTAATCCAGCACTGGTGAGGTAGAGGCAGGAAAATCTCTGGGAGTTGGAGGCTGGCCTGGTCTACAAACTAAGTTCCAGGACTACCAGGGCTGTGACACAAAGAAACTCTGTCTTTGGAGGGAATAAAAAATAATCCCCCACAGGCCAACTTGATCCAGGCTGTTCCTCAGGCGAATTTCTTCTCCCAGATGTTGGCAAGCTGTAGCAGGCCAACATCCAAAGCCAACAATCCCACTGGTGTTATATGAATCATCTTGTTTGTTCATTTATTCATTCATCAGATACTGAGATCTCCATGAGTAAACTGGGGATGAGGGGAGTCTGTAGAGGGGAGGGGGGGAGATGAGAACATGAGGGAACAGGGTAGTCGAGCTGGGGGAGGGATGGAGTGGGAGAGCAATGAAAGAGATATCTTGATAGAGGGAGACATTGTGGGGTTAGGGAGAAACCTGGCACTAGGGAAATTCCCAGGAACCCACAAGGATGACCCCAGCTTAGACTACTAGCAATAGTGGAGAAGGTGCCTGAACTGGCCTACCCTGGCAATCAGATTGGTGAATACCCTAACTGTCATCATAGAGCCTTCATCCAGTAACTGATGGAAGCAGATGCAGAGAGCCACAGCCAAGCACCAGGCAGAGCTCCAGGAGTCCAATCAAAGAGAGAGAAGGGGGATTCTATGAGCAAGGGGTGGAGGGGTTAAGATCATGATGGGGAAATCCACAAAGACAACTGAACCAAGCTCATAGGAATTCACGAACTTTAGACCAACAGCTGTGGAACACACATGGGACCAGACTAGGCCCTCTGCATACAGGAGACAGTTGTGTAGCTTGGTCTGTTTGAGGGGCCCCTTGCAGTGGGATCAGGATCTATCCCTAGTGCATGAGCTGGCTTTTACCAGCCCATTACCTATGGTGGGATGTCTTGCTCAGTCTTGATGAAGGGACAGGGGTGGGTTGGTCCTGCCTGAACTGAATGTGAATGTACTAGGCTTTGTTGACTTCCCATGGGAGGTCTTACCCTTTTGGAGGAGGGGATTGGGGGGAAGGCTGCAGGGGGAGCAGGAGGAGGGATGAGAGGCTGATCTGTGGTTGGTATGTAAAATAAATTTTAAAAATTTAAATAAATAAATAATGTATCTAGGTTCCACTATAATTAGAAACTTAAATCAAATACAAAATTACTAATAGTGGTGGGGGGAGGGCGCGGTATTGACTTTCATGGACCAACTCAAGGGAGAAAGACAAACAATATAAATTAGTAATTTAAAAAAAATAGAAAACTGAGTAAGAAAGCTATGAAGAAAAAAATGAAAAGAACATGGATGTGGCGTCCACAGTGGAAGATCAGAACTGCAATTTGAACATGAGAAGATGCAGACACGTCACACACACAGAGGGACCACCCAGAGATTACATAAGAGATTTGAGCAGGGAGCTGAGTCATCAAGGCTGACAACTGGGACACACGTCTGTACTCAAATTATCCCTGGTGACACTTCCATAGGACAATATTTAAATCCATAGGACTGAGTGACCATGGCAAGAAAGAGGAAGGATATACAAAAGGAAAAAGTCTAAAGGCTCAGCCAATAGCACTTTAATGTTTAAATTAAAAATTAAATAAAAAAAATGAAGTACTGAGGAAACCAGATCATCTCTAGGGAGAGGGAGCAACACTATGAAATTATACTAAAATTAAAGTGACTAACTAGAGACTTTATCAAAACCAAAAAACATTCCATGTAACAACACTGCCTGTCACGTGCTGTGGATGTACCCCATGGCCTGCATTTCCATCAAGACAGCCCAAAGATTAAAAGAATGGATCTTTCCATCCCAGCTGATAGATGTGTCTACAACATGACTCCTCAGGGATCACTGAGGAAGAGGGCGTGAAAAGAGCCAGAGGATCAGGGAGTTTGCTGTGAGACTGTGTCTCCTAGAAATGTCAGAGAAGCGGCATCCATGAAACTCTCACCAAGATGGCTGCCTAAGCATGACCCAAACAAGAACAATAGCCATAAACATGCTAACATGGAAGATGAAAACTCATGAGGCCTCAACCCTGCATAAAGAACTGCAGGTAGCTAAGGAATGTGAGTTGAAGAAATAGTCTTCCCCAAGGAAAAGCACTAAACTGATTATACAATACCAAATGGTCACCCCTAAACACATACACACACATACACACACACACACACACACACACACACACACACACACACACATACATATACAAATATTATACAGACTGAGAAAACTGTATTTATATATTTAGAAATATGTATATATATCAGGAATTTTAAAAAGAGCATAATGGGGAAATATGTGAGAGAGTTTACATGGAGAAAATGGGGAGAGAGAATGATATAACTATATTATAACCTCAGAAAATAAAAAAAATCTTCCTATAAAGATGAAGAATGGGCTTTGGAATTGGATATCGCTGGGTGGAGATCATAACAAGACCTGTCCTTTCTGAGCAAGACTTCAGATAAGTTTCAGTTCATTCATTTGTGAAGTGGGAACAGTCTTAGTATCTTACTTTAATGGGCTCTTAGCTATATTCCAGGCACAGATGTACATAATTTTTCTAAGGTAAAAATCTTTACAGTAATCTGATGTGGAATATCCTCTTGTACACCATAAAGAATTGCCACTTGAATTGGTTTAATAAAACTCTCATTGGCCAGCAGCCAGGCAGGAAGTATAGGCAGGGGGACCAAACTAAGAATGCTGGGAAGAGGAAGGGCAGAGTCAGGAGTCCCCAGCCAGACACAGAGGAAGCAAGATGAGAATGCCATACTGAGAAAAGGTACCAAGCCACATGGCTAAACATAGATAAGAATTATGGATTAATTTAAGTGTAAGAGCTAGTCAGTAATAAACCTAAGTGACTGGCCGAGGATTTATAAGTAATATTAAGCCTCTGAGTCAATTATTTGGGAAGCGGCCACTGGGAATTTGAGAGTTGCTGGAGGGACAGAAAGCTCCACCTCTGGTTACAGTAATCATTTGTTTTAGTCGATGGAGGAAGCAGAGAAGACCCTAAGTGAAGTCTTGAGTGAATGTGTATGTTGACATGCAGGGCATGTCAAAGACCCTCAGACCTATGATAAAATGGGCTGTCTGGTCCATATGTGAATGATGATAATGTGTGATGCAGAAATGTCCACCATAGCTTTCTCACCCGCCCTGGATGTTTATAGCCTAATGACTGCTCCCTTACAGAGACTGCTCCAACTGAGACTGGCTACACCTATTCCCTTGATCCCACTATATACCATGAAACTGTCCTCTTCAGCTATGTGCAATAATCTTGCCTCTCAGTCAACTCTATATAATAAACATGTTGAGCTTCCCAGGTGCTGTGGTTTCTCCAGCTAAGAGCCCAGACCACCCAATCCCAGCTTTTTTTTCTGTCTGTGTATCTGTCTGTCTGTCTGTTTTTCCATTCCCTTGCTGCTCTAGTCAGGTTCGTCCCTAGAGCTGTGCTGGACACAAGCAAGTTAGGATTTCTATTGCTGTGTTAAAACACCATGATCAAAAGCAGCTTGGGCCAGGCGGTGGTGGCGCACGCCTTTAATCCCAGCACTCGGGAGGCAGAGGCAGGCGGATCTCTGTGAGTTCGAGGCCAGCCTGGGCTACCAAGTGAGCTCCAGGAAAGGCGCAAAGCTACACAGAGAAACACTGTCTCGAAAAAACCAAAAAAAAAAAAAAAAAAAAAAAAAAAGCAGCTTGGGAAGGAAAGGGCTTATCTCATCTTACCATCACACTCCATCAGTGAGGGAAGTCATAGCAGGAACCTGGAGGTAGGCACTGAGGCAAAAACCATGGAAGAACAAATTCTGCCTGATGTCTGTTCCCTGTGGCTTACTCAGACTACTTTCTATAACATCCAGGAGCACCTGTCCAGGGATGGCACTGCCCGGGTGAGCTGGGCCCTCTCACATGGATCATTAATCAATGTACTATAGACTCACAAGCAGACCTGGTAGAGGCATGTACCAGGCTTTCTTTCTTTTGGGCCACCCACCAGCTCCCAGATCATGACACAGAGACTTACTTATTATTAGTTTTGAATGCTCGGTCTTAGTTTGGCTCTTTGCCTGCTAGCTCTTATAATTTAACCTGTTTCTCTTCATCTTCATTTTGCCTCAGGGCTTTTCATCTTTTCTTACTTTCTTGCTGTCTCTATGTCTGGCTGGATGATGGCTGCCTGGCTTCTGGTCCCTCATTCTCTCCTCCTTCTTCCCTTGTTCTCCCTTCTTCTTGAGCCCAGATTTCTCCTCCTGTTTCTCTCTGCCTGGCAGCCCACCTTTTCTTTCTCTGTTCAGCTCTTTATTAGACCAATTGGGCGCCTTAGGCAGGCAAGGTGAAACAAATGCAACACATCTTTACATAATTAAACACGCATCCTTACATCCCTAAAAACATGCACCATAAACAAAAGTAACACACCTTTACACAGTTAAAATAATATTCTGCAGCATAAACAAATTTAACACATCTTTGCCCAGTTAAAATAATATTCCACAACAGAGGCATTTTCTCGGTTGAGGTTCCTCTTATCAGACAATTCTATCATATCAAGCTGGCAAAAAACAAAGAAAGAAAGAAAGAAACAGGACACCATTTGACACATGAGAACCTCCCTTCAGGGATGTCAAGGACTGGGACAAAGAACATAATGGGCCACAGACAATACAACTTCATGCTTTTATATTGAATGTGATCCTTGTGGGGGTTGGTGGTGATGATGGGGGTGATGGTGGTGGTGGTGGTGGTGGTGGTGGTGGTGATGGTGGTGGTGGTGATGATGGGGGTGATGGTGGTGGTGGTGGTGGAGGTGGTGGTGGTGGCGGCGTCGGCAGTAGGAATCTTCAAATCCAGGACTTTGCACACACTATGCAAGGATTCTACCACTGAGCTACATCTCCAGTCCCTTTTCCAAGAACATGCTCTAAACCCAGTGACCCACTTCCTAACAGTGAATTGATTATGAAAACATCCCAGGTCCTTCTTTATAGCCTTCTCTGGACCTCTCTGTTTCTCATTCAATGAGAGAAGCCAAGAACAAAAGTAGGAACAGAGGCTACCACCCCTTAGCCTGTCCAAGGTTAACCATGAGATGAGAGCACAGCCCCTGCTGAAGCTTTGACTCCAACCTTTGAGATACCCTAAGCCCAAAGACCCAACTAAATTATGTCTATGTTGTAGAATATTAAGGTGTGTTACTTTTGTTTATGTTGCATTTGTTTAGCTCTGTGAAGCTGTGTTACTGTGTCTGTCTAAAACACCTGATGGTCTAATAAAGAGCTGAACAGCCAATGGTGAGGCAGGAGAGAGAAATAGACAGGGCTGGCAGGCAGAGAGGATAAATAAAAAGAGAGAGATGTGATAGGCAGAGAAGGAGGACTCTAGGGGCCAGCCACCCAGCCACACAGAAAGGAACAGAGTACAAGTAAGATTTACAGAAGTAAGAGAACAGAAAAATCCCAGAGGCAAAAGGTAGATGGAACAATTTAAGTTAAGGAAAGCTGGAAAGAAATAAGCCAAGCTAAGGCCAGGCATTTATAATTAAGTATAAGCCTCTCTGTGTGATTTGTTTTGGAGCTGTGTGGTGAACCCCTCAAAAGAGTAAAAAAAAAAAAAACCAATATTTTGGTACCCAATGTGGGGTTCAAGTTTCTATAGTGCCTGAGAAAGCTTTAAAAAATAAATAAATAAAAGAGGATACAGTTCCTTAAAGAGTTTCTACCTGCTGGCAAATGCTTGAGCAGCCAGTACATTAAGTAGGGACAAAAAACTAAGTAAAAACGCCTGCCACAGTGCAAGCATCATCATTCTAGAGCTCTAGGAGGGTTGAATGCATTTCCTGGACAAAACTCCGACCAGCCTCAAGTTTCATGCCTGACTTTCACAACCCGAGAAGTGGGCAAAGCCAGTCGAGAGCCTTGTGTGGAGGATCCAGATGCAGGTGAACAGTTTAAAGGTTTGATCATACAGTCAAAAAAGACTGAAGATATACAGTAAAAGAAGTCAAGACCAAAAAACAGAAAACAAAAAAAAAACAAAAACAAAAACAAAACAAAACAAAAAACAACCTCTAAACAGGTTATAATATATTTAACAATGTGTGTAGGCTTAAGAAAAGAAAAAGGATATAGTCATAGAAAAAAAATAAAGTCTTTAAAGAGAGGGAATAAATAAAAGGAGAAATCTGGGAGAAAGGAAAGGAGCAAGAGAACAAGGAGAGGAGGACACCAGGGCCCAGCCACACAGCCAGCCATGGAGTAAGAGTGAACCTAAGATACACAGAAGTAAGAAAAGGAAAAAACCCGGAGGAAAAAGGTAGATGGGATAATTTAAGTTAAGAAAAGCTGGCAAGAAACAAGCCAAGCTAAGGCTGGGCATTTATAATTAAAAAGAAGCCTCTGTGTGTGATTTATTTGGGATCTGGGTGGCAGATCACCCCCCTAAAAAAAAGTAAAAAGCAAAAAGCAAACAACAACATGCCTGTACTCCTGAAACACAACAATCAACATAATAAATATCTAGCATTTTTACTGCTAAGTTTTGGTGTATGTAGAAACATAGCTAAACCAGTGGTTTGTGGCAGATTAAAATCTAAACATTTTTCATTCCAAAGCATGCTTGAAAAGAGAAAAGCATGTAGAAAGTGGATTGTTGGGGTCTTTAAATGATTACAGAGTTCCAGCATTCACAATGAGTCCCTCTGTTGCCTTTCAAATTCAAGAGAATTCAGACCTAGAGGGAAATGACCCCAAAATATTGAGATTCTGTCTTTCAGGGTGATCATACAGGTATGCCTCCTGGCACTTGCACATACACACTCACCACCTCCTGATCCCCTCTACTCTCCCCACAGCTGCCAGAATGAATCACAGCCCCAATTCTCACAGGACTGGAGTACCAAGAAGACAGATGCCTGGGCCTTGAAACCAGCTGCCTTAGAACTGATTATTTGTACAATTAAGCACTCATTTAGAGTCTTCTAAATATAATCTGTGATAATGTCTGGGCAAATTGTACGTTAAATGACCTTTGAATTACCCTCTATCTGCATTATTCCAGCCAAACCAAACCTCAAGGGACAGGAGGGGAAGTGGTTGTAGCAAGAAAAAAAAAAATGAAGCTGAAAGTTAAAACGTTGAGAAAATTCTTAATACTGATTTCATTAGCATACCAAAACCTCTGGCGTTTGAGCAAAGCTCAATGCCACATACTTGGGTCCCATGAAATGCATTAATTCTGAGTTTTAATTCTCTGATTTGAAAATTGCAGGGCTTTTTGTTTTGTTTTGTTTGGTTTGGTTTGATTTGGTTTGGTTTGGGTGGGGGTGGATGTTTTTGTTTTTGTATTTGTTTTCATAAATTCGAAGTCCCTGACAGCTCCAGTTTGCTCTGAGGAAACCTGTGCCTCTCACACATGAAGTTTAATTTCCAAATAATTTCACACAGAGTTCAAGTTGAGAATGGGCTGGCTTATGAAGTGTTGCACAAGATACAGATTTTAGTGGCTATTGAGAAAGTCCTGAGAAGTTATACACTGACTCCCAATAAATGTAAAGGGAATAGTATATCATGAAGTAATAAAAACAACGGGTGCAATTAAAGATACTTCATCTTGCGCCAAGAGAGTGGCTAGGGTAGAGTACTTCTCTGCCTGTGGCCCTGGGTGACATCACCAACAACACATTAGGGGAAACCTATTTAGTCATGAGAAAAGCATATTTTATAATTAAATATCCAGAATCTTCAAGGGCAAGAATTTGGCACAGGCTTTCGGCAATGGCTTATGTTCATTGATATTTAAATTGATGGAACTTAAAAATATTACTGACTGAAGCAATCCAGACACAGGAAGATGAATGTGTCGTGTTCTCAAGGTTTCTCATTTGTGGATCTTCAGATGTGAGTTTGAAACATGGAGTGACTACAGAAGCCGGGAAGTAGGAAGAGACCATGGGATGGTGGAGGGAGGGCGACCGGGAGGGGGCTCTAGAGAAGGGGTGAGGAGGACACAGGCGCTACAAAAGCTGGAAATGGGAAAAGACAGGGCTGGGATTTAACCGGAAATGGGGAGGGAGGGCAATACGGATGGAAAAAGCAGGAGGAGGGATAAACCAAGGACGTTTGAAAAGGCCATAGGGAAACATTGTTTCATGTTTATGTTTACTTTAAAATTGAGCTGTATTTAAACAGTTTGAAGGAAGTTTTGCCACTTGGGGTGATAATGCTCTCGTGAAGAGCCATAAACTAACAAAAGCCCCAGTGCCGGGCATAGCAACACGCCCCTTTAGCTGTTGGTCCCTGGAGTCCAAAAGATTCCCAAAATTATATAAACTGTTGCCATTGCCCTTGGTTGCCTTCCAGAACTCAAAGGTAAGACCCTATTGCTGAAGAAAACACACACTTTGGACACAGAACGTAGAGGAATCAAGGTGGAACTGACCTGGAAGCCTCCTCCCTGACCACTAGTTCTCATAATACTGAAAGTAAGTTCACTTCTGAACATTAGACTTGGTCTGTCCCAATCCACCGAGTTCATCCCTAAACGTAAAGCCTGAAGAATATATTACTGGCTTAACTAAAATGGCACTGTAAGTGATAAAATGAGTTACACTGACAAGCTGGAAACAACAACAAAAAGAAAATATTGCATATAAATCAAAATTTAGCTTGTCCTATTATTAAATCCTTAGATTTTATTTAATGCCCAGAGCTGCCACAAGGGGGTGCTGCTGACCTGACTCCTGCATTAACTAGCAGGCTCTTCCAGTTACCAGCCTACAGGGTGTCTAGAGGAGTTCAGACGGCACACAGCATGAGCAAAGAGATTTTCACACAAGAAAGTGTGCAAGAGCAGATATCCATGAAAAGGGGCATTGTTCATAAAAACCCCATTACCGAGAAGCAAGCAAAAGGTATACCACGAGTTGGTTTTACTGATCTCATTTTGTCATTGCAGATTTATTCATTTTAAAAATCAGTCTTCGCATCTTTTCAAGAGAGCACAGAAGTTGGGGTATGGCTGTCCTGTGTCCACACCCACACTGGGAGAACAATTCACTTTTGGAACAGCTGGGAAGGCTGAATCTTCCAGAGAAGCCTTCCAAGCAGACCCCACCACCTACCAGCCAGCCTCCTGGCACTGTATGCCATTTCCTTTAAGACTTTTACATCACATTCTCAAGGACTAAGAGAAAAACAAAAGCAAACAAACAAAATCCCTTACCCCTGGATATTTAAAATGCAAATCAAGTTTTGAAATGCATAGTCAGGCTTTGCTGTGCTTGGAATTAATTCCACTATTTTTAACTTCCTTCTAGTGAAGTCACCAAAGAATCTCTGAAACTTCAGGACTGAAAAGCAGTAAACTGCTTTATTGTTTAGCTTAAAAGCTTTCTCTTATGAGTGACATTTAAAAAAAAAAAAAAAAAAAAAAAAAAAAAAAAGGATGTGCTCTTACAGTTCCACAATTCCAGGCTCTTGTCTTTTCAGGAAGAGCATTTATACAATTTATATGATACATACTCCCTTGAGACTCAATTATATTTCAGTAATTACTTTCAAAATGAATTTATAAAGTTGTTTTCTTCAGTCCTGCTAGTCTCCTCAGCTATTCATAAATCAGCTGCTGGTTAGGTATTTTAGGTATATCATAGAACGGGATAACCATGAAGTACTACTCAAAGGTCAACTCCTTCCCTGTGTTCCAACATACTTCTTTTCCTTTGTATCCACAGGATAATGACTTTATGCATAGACGTCTAACTGTCCACAAGTTGTAATGGAGAAGTGGGCGGAGTTTCCCGTGCAAGGATGCCTCACCATAGTGGTGGCCAGTGTTTCCTCCCAGGCAGTTCCTTTCTGTGCTACACTGGGTAGGCACTAAGGGATTATAGATAATGAATAAGCATGGTCCTTAACAACAGTAGCTTGCATAGTGGGCTGACACCTAGAGAGTATGCAAATTATTACTAAATTGCATGGCATGAACTCATTGGTACAGGAAAGGTCAGCATCGTAATGGATTGAACAGTGTGGCGATTTGAGTGAGAATGGCCCCATAGGCTAAGATACTTGAGTACTTGGCCTCCAGTTGGTGGAACTGTTTGGGAAGGATTACAAAGGTGTGGCCTTATTGGAAGCTGTGTGTCACTGGGGGCAGGTTTTGAGGTTTCAACAGACTCTCTTTGCCTCATGTTTATGCATCAAGAGGTAAGTTTGAAGCTACTGCTCAAGGACCATGCCTGCCTGCCTGCTACCATGCTCCCCACCATTATTGTTATGGATTCTAACTCTGGAACTGTGAGGCCCAAATCCAACAATTTATTCTATAAGTCATGGTGTTTTGTCAAAACAGTAGCAAAGTAACTAAGACAAATAGTAAGTGTCCCTTCAAAATGATATGTCCAAGTCCTATACTCCCCACATGCCTTGTAACCTGTGAATATGACATTTGAAATAGTGTCTTAGCAATTTAGAACCTTAAACTGAGATCAACCTTGATTTTGAGTAAGTCGTACTGAAAACAATGGGTAGGATCCTTATGAAAGGAGAGAGGAGACAGCAGGCATACAGAGAAGGAGGTACATGAGATGGGCAGAGCTCGCAGCGACAGTACCACCAGGCAAGGGATCTTCCCGCAGACACCAAAGCTCAGGGCAAGGACAGTCTCTGAGCTCCAGGTGGAACTGACCCTGTTGACTCTGGGCCTTCAGGGTGAGATAATAATTCTGTTGCTTAGGACCACTTCAGTTGTAGTAACTTGTTAGAACACCCAAGAAACTAATGCAGCTGACATGTTCAAATCAATTCTTTACTAGCTCTGTGGCCCTGGGCACCACATTTCAAACACCCTCCTCTCTATAGCTGAGTTCCTAACATTTGCCTCACAGAGAAAACGGAAAACAATTTAGACTGCCACTATCTGCTTTCCATTTCTTCTGACATGTGACTTTGGCTGCGTTTGAGCCCTGTCTTTAGGCTCCTTCACCAAGAGGATCCAGGTGAACACAAATGACTTCCTTCCCAGGCACCTGTGCCAATGTGTTGCTGTGGTGGTTGTCATGGGAACTGAGATACAATCGACAAGACTGGAATCACCAGGAAGCTCTTGCCAGAAGTGGACCTTGAAGCTGAGGCCCCTGTCACACCGGTCATGGGAAAAGAGAAAGTAACTGCAGCAAAGTTGTCTCAGGATCCAAGTCAACAATGGGTTTGAAGGAATGTGTGCAGAAGACCCGGAAGTGCCCTGAACGGAACAAAGAAGGCTGAGTCACTAGGCTCAAGTGACAGTTGACTGGAAGCCCCATGCAGCATGCCAACAGGAGACCATGGGAGCAAAGGAACAACTCACCAAGAGGATCTTTGGGAAGGGTTAATCCAGCAGGAAGCCTCAGAGCCTGACTAGTCAACCCTCCCCCCACCCCCAGGCAAAGAACACTTTCCTCCCAAACCCTGGCTGGCGGTGCTGCTACAAAAGACAAGAGGAATAAACTTCTAGAAGACAAAATGGGCAAGAAATGGTGGTGACAACATGAGCCCGACTTTTTATTCTTACATTTGAATTTACATAAAATTATTCTGGGTCAAATCTTCATTAAGCATTTCAAACTCTTACCCCCAGTTTCTCATTTATCGTTCCATGAAAAGGTGACCAGTCTGTGGACAACACAAAGTGTGGAAAAGAAAACAGATGAGAATAGAGGCTGAGTTAAG